>JAIXND010000381.1:1183644-1315143 GCA_023646645.1 Varanus salvator macromaculatus | reverse complement strand
ATGCCTCTCCAAGGTCCCCAGCAAGTACCTTGGCAGGGCTGCCTGTGCCACCCTTTAAAGTTTTATTTTATTGGGACTGTGTGCACAAATAGAAAAACAGAGTTGGAAAGGCCCAAGAAGGATGTTGGGTCCATCCCTCTGTCCAGTGCAGGATTCCCAGTTAAACCATTCCACTCAGGTGGCTGCCCAGCTGCATCTTGAATGCCTCCAGTATGGGAGAACCCACCACCTGCCCAGGTCATGGGTTCCATTGTCGTAATGCCCTCACAGTCAGGAAGTTCTTCCTGATGTCCAGCTGGCATCTGGCTTCCTGTAACTTGAGTCTGTATTCTGTATCCTGCATTCTGGGGCGATCCAGAACAGATCCTGACCTTCCTCTGAGTGACAACCTGTACCCTGTGTATTTTCCCCTCCATATTTCCTTGCTTGTGCAAATGGGGTTCAAATAGGTGCTTTGGGGTAGCCACTAGCCAGGATGAGTGATTGCTGGCCAAAACCAGCTGTCTCCCACCCTCTCCAGTGCCCTGCAGGGGCTACAGGTGAGCATATTTACTTTGCAAGAACCTATCAAATTTGGCAGGGTGAGACCAGGCAGCTCCTTGCAACGTGAGATTGCCATTTGTGGAAAGGAGTGCTTTCTATCTGGAAGGTGACACTTGGGAGTTGTAATCTGGAAAGAAATGCCAGAATGGGTGTTTTAGGGCACACACCTTCAACTCCACCGTGTCCAAGCATGATTCCTGGGGTATTGCAGGGGATGACAAGACCAAGTTTGTGCCCTGCTTTGCCATCCCAGTGAGTGTGTGGTAGGCCTGATTGATGCGTGTCAAACGGAGGCCTGCCTGTCTCTGCATTTCCTCTCCATTTTTGTAGGACCACCCTCCCATGCTAGCAGGGGGGCCACCTTGCAAAAATGGAGGAGCCAGCTCCTGGTGGAATTACAAAGTGTTAGCCTGGGTTAGGCAATAAAATGGGTGCAGGGCATGCAGCCATCCGTCAGGCCAGCGCCTATCCTGCAATCAGCAGTTTTTTACCCTTAGCTGCTGTGTTTGCACCTAAAGGACAATCCAGAAGAAAAAAAGATAATGCAAGGAGCACAATCATTTGTGTACAGGGGCCAGTAATTTTTTTTTTTTTAAAGGAGGACCATGGGCAGTGCCTTTGAGGTACCTTGGGTTCTTTGGAAGGGCCCCTTGTGGATATCCTCTGGCAGGCTTGAAAGCCTGCTTTTATTATCTCAACCCAACCCCTTTTCTAAAAAAAAGCAAAAAAAAGCAAAACAAAACAACACACAGCAAGGGCAAAAAGGTTTATCATCTTGGTGGGGAGGTGGAACAGCTGTGCCCCCTTCCTTTCAAGAGCTGCAAGGTGGCTGCTAATGGTGATCCCCTTCTAGATATTTGTCCAGGTCGGGCTGCTTTTCTGCTGCTCTGGCCAAGCGACTCTGCTGGTTTCCTGCCTCGGCGTAGCTTGCTGTGTCATCCAGGTCTGAACACCGCCACCAACCGCTCAGGATCAAGCCACCCCTACAGCAAACCATGGCTTAGAAGCAAACCATGGCATTGTTCTGCTTCAGCCAATATGCGAAGCCCCTTTGATTCTACAGCCATCGACTGAGTGCCTCCGAATCAGACTGGAACTGCTAAAGAGAAGCGGGCATTTCCCTCTTACCTTGTCCTGGCAGACCCCTCACCAGGGCTGTGGACGTTGTTACTGACGTTGCCTGAAAGGTCTCAAGGACCATCATATGTCTGAATTTGCTAGGCCACAATACATTCACTTTCCCCTCAAGGGAAGTTAGAGCTGATCTGATGCTTGCCAGGTCGTTCCTGCTCAACAGGGGAAGTCTGATTACTTCTTCCCTTCCTCATCCAGTGATCTCTTCATTAGCCCAGCTGGGTTTAAGTACGTCCATACTCACATAATATAAGAATATATGGAAAGATTATCTTGGACTGCTATGACATTCCTTCATCTTGGAAATTTGTCAAATGCCAAGACTATTTTCCAGCGCAGGGGTGAGGAACATATGGATCTGCAGGTGCTGTTGGGCTGCCAAATCCCATCATCATTTGCTATGCTGGCTAGGGCTGGTGCGAGTTCTGCTCCAGCACAGTTTGGGGGCCCTGTTACACAAGCATCGTATGTGTGAACTAGCTTTCGGCAACCATGAGCCATCTGGTTAGCATCAAGTTTCTGGACATAGACTTTAGATTGTGCCAGTTCTAAAAGTTATTCTGACTTCTCCACTTGTCTGCTAACTTTATACCATCTTCCCATTTCTTTTCTGGGATTCTTGCTTCTTGCCTTCTCTTCCCATTAAAATAATAATATTTATTTATTTTATTTATTTGCACATTTCTATGCCGCCCCATCGCCGAAGCCTCGGGGCGGCTCACATACATAGAAAAAATAATTCAAAATTAACAATAAATAATTAAATATCAATACATATAAAAATAATCTGAGTCGCCCTGGCCAAAAATTAAAACTAATAAAAAATCTTAATTAAAATAGCATTTGAATAAAAAGGTCTTCGCCTGACGCCGAAAAACAAATAACAATGGCGCCAGGCGGACCTGTCTGGGGAGTGCATTCTATAGGTTGGGCGCCACCACAGAGAAAGCCCTCCTCCAGGTACTCACCCTCCTAATTTCCTTCACGGAGGGTTCTTGGAGAAGGGCCTCTCCTGCCGATCTCCAAGGGGCGGGCGGGCAAGCACGGACATAAGCGCTCCTTCAGGTAAACAACAGTACTATTACTACTACTCTACTATTACTAACAGTAATAGTAGAGTACTGTTCTGTATTCTTTCTTCTGTATTCTTTCTGCTCATTCACATCACAGTGCCAGTGTGCCAAAGTGATTAGAGTGTTGGACTGGGGCTTGGGGACTCTGGTTCTCGTCCCCCCTTGGTTCTGTAGCTCACTTGGTGATTTTGGGCCAGTCACTGTCTCTCTGCCTCACCTACATTGCAGGGTTGTTGGAAAATTAAAATGGAGAGGGGAAGATGATGGCGACTGTATAAGCTCTCTTAGGTTCCTTGCAAGAAGAAAAAGGCTTGGGATATAAATAACTGAATGAATAATAAAATGTCTGTTAGAATGGTAGCTTCTCCAAGTACTCCTAAATGCACGGTGGTGACCATTTAACCAAGGATACCACTGCTCTGGACCAATATCTTTTCAAATGTATAGATTAACTATTTCATATCAACTTTGTGCAGGACTGGAACTCAGAGAAGCTAAAATTCTTCAGAAGTGCTGTTCAACAAAAATGTTTGGATTTCTGTTTATGAGTTGTGTTTCGAAAGAAAAAAAGGAAAAAGTTCAGTTAAGCTCTATTGAACATGACTTACAAATAACCACTAAGATTCTTGCCCTGTTGCAAATTGCCTCTTTTAATTGCCCAGGTAGTTAACTTACCCACTCAGCCCCCTTGACCTTAAGTTAGAGATTAAGGTATTAACTGTTCACTATTGTATACATTTTATATTTTTTCAAAAGTAGTAACCTATGTTTTTAAAATGGCAATGCATTACTTATATCCAATCAAAGAACGCCAGTTCCTAATGGTGTCATTTTCAGGTTTATCAGTAATTTCTGAGATTCTTAACAATTTGACTCCCTTTTATTGCCACTTATTTTTTATTTTTTGTCTGGTAGGCACTCTGCATTGGCAGATTAGTATTAGTATAACGTTTTACAATTTGTTGGAATCCTTCCTTTTTCAATGAACATTTGGATGAATTGCTACCTTGGCATATACTTCAAGGAGCTGTGATTTAAAGTCATTAAAGAACTGGGCATTAATTTCAAAGAACACTTGGCAACTAATGAAAACACATCTGTACTGTGCCTCAGGAACTGTGTTTAAACAAATTATTATTAATAATTATATTAAATTAATAAATTATATATTAATTATATATGATTATATATTAAACATTACTATGAGATACACCTTTTTAGATGCTTCTCCCTTTCACAACCTTATCTGTGGGTGATGTACCTTTCTAAAAAAGAAAGCATTATATTTTTAATTTGGAATTGAAAGTATGGCATGCTTTTTGTAGCAAAATATATATCTGTATTGCCAGTGCAATGTGGAAATTGTAAATGTGTAGACAGAATTCATTTGTTTTATTTTGGCAACTTTTTTTTTAAAAGTTGAGAGTTACAGTACTTGGCTTAATTTGCATGTATGTATTCAGCACCAAGAGATGGCATCCTCTTACCCAAAACCAGTTTGTTTCAAAGTAGGCATGCAAATGCCAGTATTTGTTTATTTAGGTCTCTCTCAAGAAGAAGGTGGTGCAGTTGTATTCAAATGGCTATTCCAGTCTTAACATACAATTTATGCACTTGAGTATTTACTTTCGAAACTGCCTGCAATTGCAAGCGAACCAGTGCTTTATCTTGTGGTGCCTGTGGTTTTTTGAACAGGCATGTTTCTGTCTCTTGCTAAGGGATAAAACAACACATTTCATTTTGCCTGATCAGAAAACACCGCTTTCCATGGGGAAGGGGGGTGGTTCCTTTTCCATGTTGTTCCTGCACATCAGAGGCGAGCTCGGCTCCCTTGTCAATCCTGGTTTTCCCACCAGTTTAAGACCAGGAGAGCTGCTGAACTTTGGTGCGATTGGGCTACAGTGTTCTGGGCGGGATTTTGCGGGAACGAAGGGCTGCAGTTGCTCACCGACACAGTTCAGGCTGTCTTTGCTTCATCATCCAGAGAAAATCCCCAGATAAGGCACACGGCGCGCAGAGCAGGCAGGAGACAATACGCAGCGATCATTATTTCGCAGGAGAGCTGCTCATCCTGATGATGCAACTGAAAAGATGTGGCGCTTATCGCACGGAAGGGATCTTTTTTTTGCTTGATTAAAGCATTGCATGGGCAGAGCTGTACAAGGTGGGGAGGAGGTAGTCCCCCCCCCCCCCACACACACACAGACTGAATGTTTAAAGAGTTTGCTGGAATATGTGGCACACCACACATGCGGCTGGGGGACACAGTAGGGATTTCTCTTCTGCAGGAAGAGTCCATGAAGGGGTGTGTGTGTGTGGGGGGGGTGTATGTGCACACACGTGTGAAACAAATGAAATTGTTCTGTGTTTATATAAACAGGGTGAAAAGGGCGCGCGCGCGCACACACACACACACACACACACACACACAGTATTTCTAAAAACTACTGAGCAACAAAACAAGTTCAGACAACCAGTACCCATGAACTTCGTAACAGAAAGATTTGGAGAGTTTTTGAATTCAAATACTGTTTTAGGGACGTGCTAATCAATTTAAAGTAACAGCATAAACCTGTGCCAGTTTACTAAAAGAACTCTGTATTCACTGGGGCTTACTCTGAGGTAAATATATAGAGAAGGTTTTGAATTTTAAATGTGATGGGTTTTTTTTTCTTAGCAAAGATCTCCAGTAAAAATTAATAAACATCCATAATTTCTAAGAGAAATGAAAGAACAGAGGACAGTGTAAACACGCATTGTACATATATATAATTGTTTAGTTATACCGTCTTTTCCTTGTAGTTTTCAACTTGCAAGTATTGCAGAACCTGTCTAATTCCAGAAAATGCTTGGTTATACATCGTTACTGCAGATACACATTTTGAATGAGAACATGCAGCCTCTAATGGGAGCTGGTTTTCAAAGCTGTGCTTTCACGGTGTTGAAACAGGTCAGCCTTCTTGGTACGAACCCAATGCAAGCAGCAGTAAAAATAAGCCACATGTTGTTTTACTTCTCAAGGGGTTTCCCTGTTGAAGTAAAAGATGTTCAAACATACCATCTCTGTTCAGAGTTGAATGATGATGGCATTTAATACTGCCAAACCTACCAACACTGCTAAGCAGAATAAAATCACTGCAACATCACAATAATTCTCTGAAAAGTTTTGTCATAATATTGAAAAAATCAGTCTGTGCTTACATATATAACTTTTAGCAAACCAAGCTTGCAGATTCTCTGTGTGTTAAATAAAGAGTAAGTGTCATAGGCTCTATCCATTGTTGGCAATCCACCAGTTCCTCACACATTATACTAGTGGGATTGATTGCTAGTGCAGCTCAGGTAACTAATGGAAACAATGGCTTTCAGCATGGGGCAGATGCAGCCAAACTCTCTTCTGCAACGTCTTTCCCATTCTGGAAGTGGCAATTCCAGTATGTGTTGACCTGCACTAGTCATTGCTAGCTTCCTTTGCCCTTGTAGATAATTCTACTACCACAGGAGCTGTATTGAATAGTGTCTAGTCTTTATGAACGTTATTGTCTTCTCTCCCTTTTGTTAACTGGCGAAAAAGAGAGCTGATCGGAGTGCAGTTGAACCAGAATTGCTCAGTAAAACTGCTGGAAGGTTAATTTTGACTGATGCCGTCTTCCTATTCTAAATTTTGACCTTTTGGAAATAGTATAAAAATAGTGACCAGTACAAAGTGTTTATTTAGGAATATTTACAGAGCAATCCTACTGCTGTGGTGCGGAGCCCTGCAAATGGAAGAACTTCTGTATTTAAAGCTCTGCATGGATAGAAGGGAGGACGCAGCAGTGTTTTCTACTCCCCTTCCAGTTCTGCTTTTGTTTGGTTCCCCCTCACTGAGGGAGGGAAATTATGTACCTCACCTGTCCCTGCTGTTGGCATCTGTCCTCTTGCCTCTACCAGTGTTGGAGCTCCAACATTGCAGAGAGAAGGTCTGCAGAAGTTTCTTTGGGGCTCTGAGGGAACATCTAAGGTTGGATTTCTACCTCTGAGGGTGGACCAGACTTTGGAGGGGTAGATTGGATCTCACCTATGGCTCCAAGGATGCCCCCGCCCACATTACGCTCCCAAAACTTGCATTATTTTCCCTTCAATTGTAGCTCCTTGCACTGTATTAAAAGCTGATTTACTGCTATCATTTTTATTTTCCACCTCTTCACAGTACTGAGACTTAAGGTAGCGGTGGCTTATGACATCTTTCAAAAAATACAGTTAACATTTTGCCAAGTTCCTTTCCTTCTTTTCCTGCAGCCAACACTGCAGTTAAGGTATAAAAGGAAAGCGATCTACTGAACACAGAGCTTATTGTTCAGCCCTCTGGATGAGGGCTGATGTATTTGGAAGTTGCAAGAAGTATATTTTAGCAACAAATGTACCCCCTAACAATAGTTAAAGACTGAAATAAAAATAGTATTTGAATTGTGTAAGTCTTACCTAAGGTGCAAAATATTTATCACATTTTTATTTCTTAAAAGTGTTTGGGTACATATAATGTATATAAATGTGTAATTTATACATCTGGTTCTTTCAGGGCACCCTGTGCATAGTTAGGCAGAAGTAAAGCCCTGCTGGCTTGGGAATGCGAGGATTTGTAGGACTTCTTTTCCACTGAACCTGCATAGGCTTTCACCCTAAATAAACTTCTTCAAACTTCTTGAAATCCAGCCCTGTTTTTTATAACCTTTGAGCATTTATGATTACATACATATTTACAAGGGCCATATCTTGCAGTGTATAGTCATTCAAAGTAATTGCGAACTCTTGCCCGTAGCTGTACAATAAAAATAAGAGCATTCTGTACACTCAACATAATTTTTAGCAAGGTTTTTTTAAGCACTGGCTGGAGGGCATTTATATTCATACTGGATTTATTTTGCACTGCTAAGTACCAAACCTCATTTTCGGCAAATGAGAGCAAATACAAGGGATAGTAGAAGCTGGGTGCTAGAACCATGTATTGGTTTGGGGGAAAGTAGCCACATGTGGAACAGAGATGAGCAGCAATACTCATGGTTCAGGAGTTCCTTTCTGAGAGTCCTGGACAAGGTAAGGCAGAGTGAGTGGCCTTTAAGCATTTGTTTACCTACCAAAAAAGGAAACATTTCTGTACTTCCAGAGACAAATACAGACAAAGAAGGACAGGGTTGTTTATTAAGAGGTGTGCTAATTGGACCCATGCCGCAGTATTTGAGATACAGAGTTAAAACCAAGGTATATTTGTGGTGCGGGGGGAGAATTGTTATTATTAATTTATGTTAGCTGAAGTTCTTTGGAAAGGTTACAGCAAACCGTAAAAACATGGACCACAATCCAATAAAAACACATTTTCTGATAGACAGTATTTAAAACAATTTAACAATGAAAACATTTTAAAATACAAAACTAGAACTTCTAAATGGTGTTAAATGTCAAATAAAATACCTTGGAGAAGAAGGCAGTCATAACTGAAAAGATGGCAGAGTTGGCACCAGACAGACCTTAGTGGGGAAATGATTCCATAGTCATGGGACCATGACCAAAAATGCCCTTTTCCTGATACTTCATCTGAAGTGAAACTCAGAGAAGGTTCTTGGATGTTAATTGTAGTATCTGGATGGATTTGGTTGGGAAAGGTGCTCTGTCAGGTATTGCGATCTGAAGCTGTGTAAGGCTTTATAGCTTAAAAATGCCTTGAATCTGGTTCAGAAGTATGCAGGCAGTCAGTGCAATCAGGCCACAATTGGTGTTACAGTCAAACATTCTGGTCCCAATTATTAGTCCAGTAGCAGCTTCTGAACCGTTTTCAAGGGTAGCCCTGGACTGGACGTATCACAGTCATCTACCTTGGAGATTCCCAGTGCTCAGATGACTGCAACCAAGCGATCCATGTCTGAATAAGGGCGTAGCTGGCTGCCATCTGAAGCTGGCAGTATGTGCTACTGAAGCCACCTGAGCCTCAAGTGTGAGAGATCGCTCCAGGAAGAACACATTCAATGAGAAGAACCAGTCTACCAGCATCTCATCTCATCTCTCCCCTCCCCTCCCCAGCCCATTCTATTGTTGCAGTCAAGCATAGATTAAGCACATCAGCATTAAGAGTAAGCATCAGGCAAGGCATTCCAAAACTCAGGATGATCCCACTCAGAGTTTCATGCATGTGTTGGATATGTGTGATGCGCCAACTCTACACTGAAAACACAGGGTCAAGCTGTGCTCCCCAAGCAGCACCTTCTGGAGCTGGCTAAGACGGAGTAGAGCTATTGTAATGCAGTACACTTTTACTCCTAGCTCATATGGTTGCCCCAGTTGCTGTGGTTGACACTGTCCAAAGTTACTGAAAGATGCAGGAGTATCAAAAAGCCATACTTTCCCTGTCTCTCTTCTCACATCGGTCATCATACAGTCTTATTCAAGAATGTCTGGAATTAGCTGGGCACCACCTGCTCAAGGACCTTGCCTGGGAAAGGAGCTTTTGCCACCAACCTAAAATTGTCAAGACCTTCTGGATCCTGGAGGGATTTCTTCAGGAGTGTTCTCACCAAGGTCTCTTTCAGGTGGCATGGAAACACTCCCTTTTGCAGTCACCTCCATAACGCTGTTCCTTCTCTGCTATTTTTTATAAGCCAAGAGGTAAAGAGCCAGTATGGAAACAGACTAATTTGCCCTAGCGCCTTGCCAGTGTCCTCAGGGTGTACTCATCAAGAAAGAAGGGGGGGAGTTAGATTGTGCATTTAATACCTCACCTGTAGTTTAAGGCCTGGTGGATGCAGGAGTCTCTCTCCTGTGTCCTTAGGACAAATAAATAGTCCAAGATGACCTGCAAAAGCTCCATTGGCAACATATAGAAGCTTGAACACAGGCAGTGAGTCTTGTTTCTTTGCTGCCTCTGCTGCCCCTAAATATACTTATTGTAGGTAGATATCAGAGTTACGTTTTTTTCATCAATGCTCTTACAGCTCTGTGGAGTTGTGCAAGCTGTAACACAGAGAGGGAGCTTGGGAATTGAGAGATTGAAAGGAATGCCAGCCATATCAGCAGGAAAACCCTCTGGATCTGTTAGCCTCTGGGGACAGACCATCTTAATAGGTCTCTCTTCGCCCTTGAAGAGGAGAAAAGCCACCTTCCATCTAAATCTTAGCAAGCAATGATCTAATACTGAATCAAGGTCTCACATCTTCAGATCACCACCCTCATTTCTGACTGGAAAAAAAGATGATATATTGCAAGAATCCCATGGCTGTCATGGAGGCCAGGAAGTCCTGAGCTGCTCCAAACTAGGTGTCCTTTCCATTAATGCTGATGTCACCCAGAATTAGCAGCCGGGGGGACCTCAGCATCACAGCTGAGACCACCTCTGTCACCTCAGTTAGGGAGTCTGCTGGGCAGCACACTGGCTGTATTCCCAATATAGCTCTTCCTGAATTGTGTGTGTGTGTGTGTGTGTTAAGTCAGCCTTCCGATTAGACCAGCTCAAGAATGGTTGCAGCTGGTGCACTTGGTAATGTGCGCCTGAAGATCCAAGGGCAGACTACTTCCACTAGCACTTCCAAGCTACGAACTTGATTTTTCAGTCGGAGCATAGCCTTATTCCAAAAAGATGGACTCTGAGTCCCTTGAACTTTTTTCTGACAGCCAGCATTTCTGTCTTTTCTAGATTTCTACTGATAGAGGAGCATTTCCCACTTTGGAAAGGCAACCTTTAAATCTGGTCTCAGTAGGGTCTTTCAAGCCGTTAATGGAAAAGCAGCAGTAAAGGGGTGAAAGTGGGATGCGCGGATGAACAACATGAAGTATCCTGTAGTTCTCACTTAGACATTTGACTCCTGGAATCCTAAGCTGGGAAAGGTTTCTGAAAAAAGTGTAGGGTTCCATTCTTTCCACATGCATCCATAAACATGACACGAACTTGGCTGTTTGGCAGATTGCTAGAATATGCTTGCACGACAGAGATGCTTGCTTCTGCTAAAATAAAGTGAGCATCCTGCAACACTGGGCAGGTTTGCACTTGGTGCTAGCCCAGCCAGGGAGCTCAGACAGTTGGACATGTGGGCGCTTCACTTCGTCCTCCCTCCTCCCTTGTTCCTCTAGAGTGGTGGTGGTGGAGCGGGGAGGACAGACGCACTGCCCGCTGGACAAGCCTCATTCCAGCTAGCAGAGCAGTCATCCAGCCAATGGCATGGATGCCTCCCCAGGTGAAACGGAGATGCCACATGGTGGTAAAAGAGGGATTTGCAGTGCTCGAGCTGCAAGGAGACTAATGGCAGCAACACCGAACTGCAGCCACTGTTTGCAGCCTCTGCTGGGTGCTGCCACCCAAATCCTGCTGCGCCTGATTGTCTGACAGGCATGAGGAATTTGAACCACAGTTCATGGTTAATGCTTCCAGGCGGTTTAACTTGTCATGCACAGCCTTCCAATCCATTATTACCAGGTTTTAAGGTTGCAAAGAGATTTATTTATTATTTGATTTATAGTTCACCTTTTTCTAAAGAACTCAAAGCGGCTTACATCAGTCCTTCTCCTGCCCTCAATCTTATCCCAACAACAACATCCCTGTGAGGTAGGTTGAGTCCCAGGCCCCTACTCCTAACCACTACACCACACTGTCTCTTTTGATTGGGAAGAGGGGAAAGCAGTGCTCTGCCTGAGAATGCTTTGCAAGTGAACAGTGAAAAAACTCTGTCGCTTCTTCTGAGCGTCAACCTAGGATGTGACACGTGTGTGCTAAGCATTAATTGCAGGCACCAAGGTCCTGTTTTTTGTTGAGATTCTAGCACTCAGTTTGGGGGCATCCTTTCTCTGTCTGAGAACAGGAATGAGCTGAGTTTTTTTTTTCTTTGCTCAGAAGCACAGCGAGAATGGATTTTGTTTTGCTGCTCGCTGCATTTAGCATGTTATCTGGTTTGGCCTTGGTACTTTCCTAGCACCATGTGAAAAGCAGCCAGGGGAGGGGCAAGCTGTCCCTTCTTTGCATTCTGGAAGGACGAATGGATGACTCCACTTGGTGCCAGGAACTGCAGTCTCGCGCCTTGTGGGCTTTCAGAGCATTCTGGAAGGGAGCGGCCTGCCGGCCTCTTGCCTGAGCCTTCTGTCCAGTGCGAGAGTCGGGGGGGGGGGGGGTGGCAGTCTGTCTGCCGCAAGGCAAGAGATTCTTGTCCTCATCCCAAGTTTTCCGCAGTGTGCAGCACACACTGGGGAGGGAACAGAAGTCTCAAGCCATGCAAGGAATGGGTAGGTGCTCATCAGGAAAAGATCCGTGGTTGCCAGTGGCAACTGCATCTGTGGAATCATGTGGATTTTATATCCTAACAGCAGGCAGTTCTGGCAGGCAAGTCGGCATCACTCGTGAGCGAGTCATTTGTGCCTGATGCAGAACCACAGGACGCTCTGCGTCCGTGTGAGCAGAGCGGTGGATTCTGCAGGGGAGCAGCTCCCTCTGCGAATGGGTGCTTTGGCATCCAGAGAGACTGTAATATAATTCTCCAGTGGGACGCTTTCTTGGGGCCATGAGGGGCCCTCCTTTCCCCATTCCCAGTTGAGCAGCAATGCTGTGTGCTAGACTCAGCTGGAGGCGCCGGGGTCTCCTGCTCGCCACTGTTCTACACCGGCCAGGCCAAGCCTCATCAAACCGTTGCCACAACATCAGTCCGAGATGTTCCTGTGTTCTGTCCTCCCTACACCTTGCAGCTTCCCGCAGCCCAGAGCACAGCAGCCAGTCCTCTGCTAATGCAAACAAGGTAATGCTGGAAAGCCTGTGCTAGGAGCCAGTGGCCATGGCGGGGGGGAGGGGGGGCGGGCTGCCCATGACCCCTATGCCTTGCAGTGAAGAATGCTGTGGGAAGCATTGGTGTTCTGCATGCTGATTTCCTGAGCACCGAGAATTTGTCCTTTTAACTCTCACCTTTCCTTTGCCCTTCAGAATAATTTTCTCGCTATAATAATTGTGTAGGTCTCTTGAAAATAGGCAGATGCCTTCGTCGGGACAGGACTGTTGCTCTCCTGGATTTCGTGGTGAGCTGCAAATGTAGTGCTTTTCTTTGCAAGGTAAAATTGCAGTGCTTCTGTAAAAAGCACTTTGCTTGGTTCTTTCTAATGTGCTACAAGAGTCAGGGTGCGTTAGTAATGGTGAAATTTGCAATTTTACTTTCAGATGTAATGTGATAATTTTTGGAAATCCAGGAAAAAAACTTTATTAACTTTTAGTTATTATCCTTTTTTTTCCTAGCCTTTGTAGGCTTGAACTGTTGAATTATCATGGATTATAAATATCAATAAACAGTGCAGGCTTAATGTCAAAGGAAGAAGTGTATTTCATTCAGAAGACGTGTCTTTGCTTTGTGTTTCTTCCAGAGTATATTTGCTTTCATTCATACTCCAAAGATGGCACTCAGGGCGGGTTTCCCAGGATGTTTTCGGACTGTCTGGTCCGTTCCAGGCCAAGTGCCGACAATGGTGTGGTCCTGCATAAATGAAGCCCAAAGACTTCCCCTTCGCCCTTTCCTTGCACGCAGCAATTCTGCAAATACTGCTTTGCACTTTCCTTTCAATCTAAGTTTGGAACCTGGTCTGCAAGTAAAGTACAATTGATAGTTGCTGCTATGGACAAAATGGCCAGCTGTGGTTTGCAGCTTATCAGGAAAAGAGAGAGGCAGGAGGAGGAGGAGAAAGAGGAGAGAAGAAATGTATACGCCTGAAGATTTATGGGGTGCAATCCTATGCATGTTTAGATAGAAAAAAGTCTCCTGACTTCTAGCATGGCCCAGGGATGCCAGGAGCTGACTAGGGATGCCAGGAGCAGAATGACCCTTTTCCTGTCTAAATGTGCACAGAAACTATCTTTTGGCGCTCTTTATGTACTCTTCCTGGCTGCCATGCTTATTTCTGGTAGAACAATATGCAGTGACTTGTATCTACTTAACTTTTAAATGCCAAGGCATGCTGCCTCAGCTGTCCCCTTATGGAGCATCAGAACATGCCCTGGCAACAACCCGAGTGATCCCAGGGTAAATGTGCGATTACCAGATCCATGCCAGGGATTTCTTTCCTCCCATTCCCTGTTGCTGAAGAAATGTCCCTGAAGTTTTGGGAGCTTGTCTGTTAGTTGCATCATGGCTGCAAAAATGAGATCAGTAATTACCGTGTCTTCTGCGGACTCTGTAACATACAGACTTCAGTGACAGGAAAAAGAACTGAAGTTGGTCGTAAAGGCTGCGCTGTACAAAACACTTTACTTCCTAGAATGGGAGTTGGAAGCCGAAGAGGATAGAAATATAAGTGTAGGGTGCTGAAAATCCTTTGTTTCGTCTGCTAATGATTGCAGATTATTACAGAAACAAGCAAGAGTCTGTTGCTAGTTGAGAAGTTGCGTCCGACCCATCACAACCCCATGGAAAACGTTCCTCCAGGCCTTCCTGTCCTCCACCATCCCCCGGAGTCCACCTAAGCTCACACCAACTGCTTCAGTGACTCCATCCAGTCACCTCATCCTCTGCCGTCCCCTTCTTTTTTTTCCATCTATTGTTCCCAGCATTAGGCTCTTCTCCAGGGAGTCCTTCCTTCTCATTAGGTGGCCAAAGTATTTGAGGTTCATCTTCAGCATCTGGCCTTCTAGAGAGTCTATTGGGCAGTGCTAAATGCTAGGGAAAACATAGTCCTGCCTCCAAGCCAATCTTGAAAGAGCAGTGTGGCCAGGGCATCCTTGGAAAATGCTTCTCTAGAATGTAGAAAGCAACCATTCCTTGGTCCGAGTGACTGGCATTGGCCCTACAGAACTCTTCTGCAGAATGTATGTGGCCTGCAGTCCCGTTATAGGACACAAGGGATGCTGGCTAGTTTTTAAGGTGCGCAAACGGAGCTATAATCCAACATGCAATTACCCAGCCTTGCGTAAAGGAATTCTTTTCTAGGAAGTCTCCGCTATTGAATCAGCGTGAGCCTGCTTCCTTGGCAGCTGACGACATACATTTCCTCCTGCTTTCCCACATGGCCAAAGCAGCACCAGTGCTTTTATAATATAAAGCCAGCTTTAAAGTAAACCCAGTAGATTTCCTTAATAAGCTCATTGCTATCCTGTAAATAGCATGAGGCACATTAAAAAACCCCAAACCTCACTTATAGTTAGCCAGTGGATCAAGTTATCAGATTAAGTATTCCTGGCAGGGGAGACATGGTTTATTTTAATGCAATTGTTTGTAGATCATGGTTATAGAGAAGAGAATAAAAAAGGCTTTAGTAGAGTTTCATAGAAAGTAGACTTGCCATGTGTTTCATCAGTTTTATTCCATGTGCAACTTTTGCCACATTTTGTGCTTTTTGCAGTGCAGGGCTGCTTAGACATGCCACACGTCTAGGCTTAATTATGTGAGCTCAGTCATTTTTTAGTGAAACTGACACAAAGTTGTGGATTTTGCATCTGCTAAGAGGACTTTTTTCCTATCACAAAGCAAGTTTAGCGAAGGTCTTTTTTTCCCCTGCATAATTAAAATACTGAGGAAATTATGCCAAACTGTATGTAGAAATTTGGTAAATAGCCTGGAACACAGAATATAGTAAGACTTACTTCTGAAGAAACATGCAGGGGATTGTCTTGCACATGGCAAAACAATTATCTGAAGAGGGTTATGCAAACTTTGGATGTTCAGCATATTCATCCACATTGTGCGTAAAAACACGAGGGCCCGGTTAGGCATTCCTATTTTAAAGATTTAAAACTGAATTGTCAATGCAGTTCCAAGATAGGGTTTCAAATGCATAGAAATATTTTAAACTTTGGCCAGCTTAGCCTTATAGCTAACAACTAGCCCAGCTGGATTATGATTAAGTAAAAACAGATCCAGTGAAGCAAGTTGAATGGAGGACGTCTTGTAGTAAAAGCCTCTAGTGAAAATGACTAGTTAATAAGAAGAACTACCATTTGGGGCACAACTTACATCTGTCATACAAGGATGAACAGATTCCTTTGTTGTATGTCTTGTATTTTATTTCTGTGACATATTCTTGGTGTTTAACACAAGATGCAACTAATGTGGTGAAACATCTTTCCAGGGGAAAAAAGGATGTTTGAATAACACTTCTGTTCAATTTTAACAGGTCCATGCGTTAAGTGCCTTTGTGAAATCGCTCATACAAGAGACAACCGTATTCCTTGCAAGACTCTGCCTGCCGACTAGCTATCGCTCTTATCTTACATGTCCCGTGCTGCAGTTTGCCAGCCGCTTGATGTGGAACGGACAACAGCATTTACAGAGCTTGAAGAAAATACTACATCGGACGTGAAACCTATTGAACGCATAGTGCCCCGTATGTAATCAATGCCAACAAAACGGACACACGGCTAAAATGTTATCCCGGAGGGTCACTGCATGAAAGCAAACTTTCTTAGCAGAACCGTGGCAACAAAGCAGTCAAGGAGCCAATATTTATTTTACAGTCAGAAATGCTACTGAGCATGAATATTTTGCAGCCCAAAGTCTACAGGTGGTACATACTGATTGATGAAAAATAGCTGCTCATTCCACTTTGTGTGCACTTGTCACTCTTAAGCACTTCTTACATTATTGCTGCGAGGAGTTACTTGCCTTGAAAGGGTGTTCGTGTTGTTGGAATTCATAACTGAAGGTGGTTAAATTTATAATCACTCAGCTCTCGAGAGCTAACTCGTTTTCGCATCATGGCTTTGAATGTTGCTCCTGTCAGAGACACAAAATGGCTGACTCTAGAAGTGTGCAGGCAGTTTCAGAGAGGAACTTGTTCACGCTCGGATGAGGAATGCAAATTTGCACATCCACCCAAAAGCTGCCAGGTTGAAAATGGGAGAGTTATTGCCTGCTTTGATTCTCTAAAGGTAAGAATAAAATGTGCGTGGTGTGAATGAACCATTCAGTAAGCAATTTTATTTCATGTTACTGTTAATGACTTCAGTTTAATTGGCTAACTCAGACTCAATGTTCACTCTAACTCATTCTGCAAATAGTACATTATTTTGTTTTGCCAGCTAACTGAAACACTAAAAAATCCCCTTTTATAACTTTGCAAGCATATACCGTATACTTCTGGCACTCATTGTACAAGTCTCTGAACTTGGAAGGTCTTCAGAAACCCACTGTGAGGTCACAGGAGCTGTGATGTACAGGTATTTTAGCAAAATTATAAAATACTTATATGCATATAAATCCAGAGTGGCAGACCTGACACTCCAGGACTTGAAATATAGTTTAAGTATGAGGCTTTTCTTCTGGATTAATATCTACCTTGGACTGTATGCAATGTTAACCTAAGTTAAGGTTTGTTCATTTCAGTGGGCCTGTAGGACTGATATGTTCAGAGGCCCAGAAGGAAATAACAACATGTGACATTGGATCTGTCCAGGATCTCCTGCTGAATTGCCTGGCTCCTTCACTGAAGTAAAGGAGGCTGTTACGCACACAGATAGGAATGTGTGCAGTGATGTGTCTTTTGTTGTAATTGGTGGCAAAGCTCTGGTGTATAGTTTGCACTGTGTGCGGAGGTCTGTGCATTAGAATTCCCTGTACCCACAATAAATACTTGCCCTGTGTTGCTGGAATGCAAGTTTGCGGGGAAAAGCTCAGTTAACATTTACATTCCGCAAAGGTATTTAAGAACATGCAATTGCCTTTTCATTTCAAATTGATTGGAGTCCTTCTGTTTTGAAACTTTTCACCTGTCAAATGGATGACTTAGTGCCCGTAATCTGTTGTGGAGAAGGGCCCACCTTTCCCAATGACAATTCTTCATTGTCAGAAGAGAGACAGAGGCCTCAGACATGGTGGGTACATACTCTGCGTGCATTGAGATTTCGGGATTGGGTCCAAATTAGGAAGTTGCCTATAGACTGCTTTAGTGTACACAGGATCCAATACAAAGTCCTCCCACCACACACACACACACACACACACACACACTTCTGCACAGAAATTATCCTTGAGTTGGGACAATTGTATTTGCAAGTTTACAGGATTTAAAGGATGGATGGCATTTAAAGGATGGCATCCTGCCATACTGGACAGATTTCCCGGAGAGAAAGGCCAACTAAACTGTAGAACTTACTCATGGGACTTTGTTAAGAATCAATGTCCCTTTGCCTCATCCTTGCTTACAAAGAGCCCAAGGCGCTTGTACAATTGGGCCACATGGAACAGATTTGCAGATGGAAAGAATGATGTGTAAGTGCTGGAGCTGGAGGAGAGGTGTAATCCCTTAGACTAATGCAGGTTTGCAACTGATCTTAGCATTTGTTTTTTAGGAATTTATACCTTCCATGTTCAAAAGTTCTCATGGCTGCTCACAAAAAGCTAAAACTACAATAGAAGCAAATCAAAACATTTTAAACACCACAAAACAAACATAAAACATCATAATACAACATAGCCTGCAATTTTTTTAAAAAAAATCATCTGGCATTGAAATGATGCCAAAGTTGGTAGTGGTCAAGTTTCCAACTGGAGAAATTTGAAGCACACTGTAATATGAGACACACAGCGAATTTAGATGTCTAGAAGTTTCAGCTAAGTGATGGCTTAGATAATTCTCATTCTCTCTCTCTCCCTCTCTCTCCCTCTCTCTCCCTCTCCCTCCCTCTCCCTCTCCCTCTCCCTCTCCCTCTCCCTCTCCCTCTCCCTCTCCCTCTCTCTCTCTCTCTCTCTCTCTGAAACTTGGGCCTAATCTAATACATTTTTACTTAGAAAAAATCCTGCATGCTGGAAGTGAATGACCATAGGATTGTTTCTTTAAGAAGTGTGGACATGCTAATAATATTCCCTGGGATCAGAGTGGCTCTTAGAGCAACACTGGTCTAATAAAATGTGGATTTCATTCAGACAGCATGCTAAATTATGGTTTGTGCTATGAATAATTTAGAATCCAAATTACGTTATGAACTCCCAATGTTTTCCATAGGCAAACCATGATATTTAAAGCTGCTTTTCTCCTCTTCTTCAGCACCCAGTTTATGAGTTCATTAGCTCAATTCTGTCCCCACTGGGCAAGAGCCTACAGAAACAGAACAATGGCTGTACAGCAGGACCCACATGTCTGTGGGGGATAGGTTCCAAGCCCCCCAGGAGATGCCTGAAACCATGGATAGTAGCGAATATGACATTGTTGGGGATTCGGAGCACAGGGCCCCTACAGAAGGGGGAAAACTGTGCCTGTCTCTAGGGGAAAACCACAAATAGGGAGAAACTGCAAATATATCCAGAGTCTTTGTGCCCTCTGAGAGACAAAACATATCAGTGAGACTGGCTACTACAGAGACAAAGGGTGTGGCATCCCCAAACAGAGTGCGTAGTTCCCTAGAAATATTCACATTTTTTCCCAATTTCATGGGGGTCCTATGCCCCCAACCCCCACAAATGTGGGTGGCTGACGGTCAACCTTAGTTAAGTGAAACCACAGTAACTGAGACAGCAAATATGTATTAGAGTGAATAAGATCAGACATCACATGGAATCACAGCACTGGTTCTCATATAATGTCCAAGCCATGGTTTGATGGTGATGAACAGTTTCAGACTCTCGTGCTCTTACCCTGTCATTATGTACTCTAAGTCATCTCTGCCTTTCCTTGTCATGGTATATTGTGCTCTGCTGTTGCTTCGGAACCCAGTGTACACAATTAATAATTAGCTTCCAAACTAGGATTGGGGTTCTGCTTTAAACAGTGGTTGCAGATCATGACATCTCCAAATGATAGTTCACGAGTTTTTAGCATAATGGCAGAATATGACCGTGAAGTAGGAAAGCGATGGGCACATGTGAAGGGAGGTGGACCAGGAAGCACATGTGACCGAGGCCCTTTGTGGCTTTGTAGATACATAATAAAAGCCAACACGTTTGGCTTAAATTAGTAAATCCCACACTATATTACATTACACTAGTGTGCCATGAGGAATGAATTGATTAAATAAATGAAGCTCCTGTGTGTTTAAAGTACCGCTGGAAGAAGCAGCTACCTGCTATCGCAATGTGGGTTTGCACTGCTCTGCCCTCCTTTCCATTTATGCAATTAGTGCAGCTTCCTCATTACAATCAAGTTACTCATAAAGCTGTTTAGCAAAAGAGACTAAAACAGCTCTGTTCCTGAATGTGAAAACTGCAGTCAGTGGAATGTATGCCCAGTTTTACTGAGTATTGGCTAGTGTGAACATTGATAAGTGATTAGTGTCCTGTGTTGAAAATATCTTAAGTCCTCAAGGTATTGTCACAGCTTCATCCTACCACAATCAACTGGCAAGTTTTATGGAAGCTGGGACACCTTCTCAATTTGATTAAACTCCCTCCTTTAGACATCCCAAGATTCACCAAAGTATCTCCAGGACCAATTAGTGCCAGGAGACTAATTCTTGCGATTCCTTTCTTTGGTTGTTGTTTTCCGGTGAAAAGGGCTGCAGGGTTTCTGAGTGCTCCTTGGATTTTCGGTCCAGAACTCCACTGCTGTCTGTGTTGGCAGGCTGAGGGATCAGCTGCCCTGCCATTTGTGGGTCAGCCCTGCATCTGTCTTGCAACCTTTTCTTGTAAAGAGCCAGAATAAGAGTTTGTACAACACCCCCCCCCCCCGGTGTGTGTGCAGATGCGTGGTGTAACTGAATAGGTCATTTATACAAGCTCATTAAGTTCTTAGATTTGTGAGTCAGACTTTGTATTTAGTTTTCAAATCTAAAAGTATTGAAAGGATTTAGATGAATTTTGGTTTAGTGATGGTTCTTAAGCTGGAATGTAAACTTATCTGCTGAATTTGTGTTCCTCTCTTATGCATTCAAGCTTTGGGGTCCTTCTGCTATACATTTTTCATCTTGACACATCTTAATGCTTTTTTCCTGGTTTGCATGTATTTTATTAAAATTGTTGTATTTTGTGTATCAGGTATATACAATCCATAACTATATCATTAGCAGTACATTATATCAATTTTTAACTTTATTTTAAAAATTGCCTAGCTCAGACGGCCAACTTGTATACAAATTACATTTTTCTGATTATAATTTCACCAAGTGTACTTCAGAGGATTTCCAGTTAATGATATGGCTGTTCCTTATTGCTGTGCCTTGTTAGTCTGAAGCATAATGAAAATAGATCATTTTTCAATAGAGCTTTTACTTCACTGCTATACTTCCACACTAGAAATATTTCCAAGTTTGGCAAGTATACCACTTCCCATACCCTTATCCAAACCTTCACAGATGAGAGTCTTTTTGTTTCCATTTATAGCTAGCTACTGTTAGTAAATGAATAAGCCTCTTGACTTCAAATTGCCAAGAGAAGTAACTGTTAAGTTATATTAAGTCATCTCCAGAAAGTCTTAATAGTTGGACAGTGCAAATAAATGCAAGCAATAGCCACCTTAACATTTTCACACTCCCAACATGTCTTCCAGCTTTGGATATATGTGCCTTTTGGTGTGAAGCTCTGCCTAAGCATGAGCTTGTAAAAACTTTTTTAGATGGTGCTGATGTTCACATGCCATGCTAAATCCAGTGCTTATATGCATGAACAAAAAGAAGGCTGAATGAACTGTTGAGCTCCCACAAGTTATACCTCCTTTGACCCTCTCGTGCAATTGAAAGATGGAAGAAGTCAGAATTCAGTTTTCCTTCAGCCAGTCATTTGCTTGTTGCATGTGAACTGGGAATTGTGGTTCAAATAAACTCAGGTTAAACAAGTTAGCTAAGCAAACTGTGGGCACGTTTAACAATTGGGTTGAGTTTCTTTTAAACTACAATTTCTGGTTCACATGTAACAAGAAGCCATGAATCTACAAAATGAAACTCAATTGTAGTTATATTTCTCTTTCCATCATGTACCGGGGAAGAGGAAAGGCTAATGTGTGAGCTCAAGGCTTCATGTGGGCTCCTTTGTGGTTATATACATAGTATTAAACCATTGTTTAGTGATTAGGCATGAATACTTCCAAACTTTTGGAAGGAAATTTCCCCCACTTCCATCACCAGGATTCAACTGAAATATCTCTTCCTATATCTCTTTTCCTGTTTATGCTGATACTGCTGTTGGTCTTGCTCCATTAATATTCTACGGTTCTTCCATAGTAAGACTTCGTTCTAGGATGTTTGGATGCGTGTAAAGTCCCTTAAGATGTCCATGCTTTTTACATCACTAACAAGATGCAAGTTCAGCAAAACTACAAAGACTAATCCGGAAACATGCTTCTTCGCAGTGAATAGGCTCATAAAATAACCTTGTGTTAAGATATTTCTGTGCATGCATGGTCTGAAGAAGTGTTGATATTCAAAAGGACAATTATAACACCAGAAATGGCCCTAGGAAAAAGAAAAGAGCCCTTCAGGAAAATATGTTGGGCAGATGTGCGGCAAGTCCTTCACGCAAACAATAGTCTTGTCATTGTGCAGTGTTAATGACCTTAATCCATGGATTATCCCATTGAATTGTAATAGCTTCTTTGGATATACTCTAGTTCCGTTAAGATAGTGGGAATAAGCATATGTGACTAATGCTGCACACTCACCCTTGAGTCTCTCATGAGCTGTGTATTAATGCCCATTGTAGAAGGCCTTTCCACATTCATTGGTTCCAGTATTAGCATCTAACTTCAGACTTCTTCATCTTCGTTATTTGTAGGCTATCACTAACTTCTTGCTGTTTTGTTTTGTTTTGTTTTGTTTGTCAGCTACAAACATTGCAGCCACTTCAATATCATTGAAGAGTTGACACTATATAGAATTAAGTATTTAGCAACAGTTAACAGTAGCTGAAGCAACAGGACCTAGACGTGGGTGACCATAGCCAAGTTTTTCTTATATGTAGTGTTATCATTGTGACAACGTTTTCATAAACAAGTGACCATTGTGCAGAGCTGCAGTCACAGCCTGAGCGTCTTAGAAAATTTTGCATTGGGAAATTTTCTGGAACATTTTGCAATGCAAATTAAAGTCATTTGCAGAGGAATCTTTTCCATTTGCTTCAGACTGTATTCCAGTTACAGATGCAAAGATCCAGCCTGAATCCGGCTCTCCTGCCTTCACCAAACTTCTTTTCCCTCAATTGACCCTGGCTAGGAAGTGAGCCAAGCTGAAGTCAAGCATATGGATGCTCTGGAATGCTCGTGGACCGCCTTTCGGGCAACACATGCAGTTATTTGCAGAAGGTACGCAAAGCCTGCAAGTCACATGTATGGAAGCAGAACTGTGCTTACACTGTGGGCGTGCAGGCTGCGCATGCCTCACAGACTCAGCTGGGTTGCTTCCTGCCAGATGCCTGTGTGAATGCTTGACCTGAGGCAGACCTAGGGCAGAGGGCGGGTGGCATAGGAGCGAAGCCAAGGAAATTCGTTGGATTCCCACCCCTAACTGAATTCCTCATATATCACCACCCAATGCCTTACAGCAGGAAGGGGAAACGCACAGCATTATCCTTCACCCTTGGCTGTGATGACTGGGGCCGATTGGAGCCATCAGTCAAAGCATTAGAATGCCACAGGTTTGCTACACTTGCTCTAGAGAGATCTGACTTAGTGTGTTAATTATACTTGCATTTAGTATAAGCTACAAAGCTGAAATAATGTTACCCATGTTAATCTTTGTCACAGTGCATCACATGCATCTGACCCGAAATACTTGAGGGAAGAAATCAAAGAACATTTAACATGATTTAAATGTTAAATTATATTGATTTTTATTGGAATAGCTGTAACAATTTAAAGACGATAGCATGTGTTTCCTTGGCTTGTTTAAACTTAAGGAGAAGGGGTACTAAAAACTGTTGATACGCTAATTCGTATTAGCATGATATTCTGACAACCACTCATCAGTTTCAGTCGAGTTCAGTTCTTTTCCATTGGGGTGTTGAGGCACCTTTCATTTTGCTGTTACTACTGATTAATTCCATTTCGTTCAAAGAGATGTATGAAATATGTATTTCATCAACACAGCTATTTTCTCCCATCCTTGTTAAGGAAAATTGCATGAAAAATAGTAACTACATCTTTGAAACGGCCCAAGATTGTATTTGCAATGTGCATGCGTTCCTTTTTATTAATGAACTTACAAAACAGATCTTTTTCAATGGGAAATAGACTCCTGGAAAATTTTCTGTCCCACATTACTGGTCAGGACCCACCACCAAACTAATCATAATGGGAGCAGCCGCAGGTTTTTGCTCATGCATCTGTCCTGTTCCCAGAAGAAGTTCCACCTCTTGCCCTTTCCAACTGAATGATGTGCGGATGGAGAGCCTGTCTCATGCTCTCTCATAGCAACCCAAGGAGAGCCGTGCAGGATCAGACCGAGGGCCCATCTCCTCCAGCGTTCTGTGCTCCCACGGGCAGCCGGCTGCCCACGGGATCCCACAAGCAGCCATGAATTCAACGGCATCCTCCCACCCAAGTTGCCTAGCAACTGGCGTACATCACTTCAGGAAGTGGTGAGGCTTCTGCTTCTACATATCCCTTCCTTTATGTAAGAACTTAAGCAGGGAGATGGTAGATTCGTTCTCACAGTGGGCATCCATATGCCTAAGGGAGCCCATAAGCAGAGAATGAATGCCACAGTATTCCTGCTGGCAGTTCCCAGCAACAAGTATTCAGAGGCCTGTCTCCAAGCCTGGAGTTAATATACAGCCACCCATGACCAGTAGTCATCGATAACCTTATTATCCCTTCATTTTTCCTACTCTCTGTTAAAACCGTCCCAGGTTTACAGCCATTGCTACATCCTGTGGAAGCATTTTAACTGTGTAGGTAGTACAATATAGGCAATGGGATAGATCTGCAGTTTTAGAAATTAAGTACAAAATTTGTGAATGCAACGCACATTTGCAATAATGCTTCATTACTGGAGCATTACAGAAAAAGGTATATTACTACTTTTTGTTGCATAGTTAAAACCTTCCTTTTTTTGGAAGGCTTTTGGGTAAGTGCTTCAGTTCTGCTTTAAAATGTTAACGACTGCAGTCTAAAACTCACACGTAAGGAGAGACGCTTTGGTTTAGTTAGATTCACGCATCATATGAAGATGGATAGTATTTGTTTGCTAGGGAGCAATGTATAAAGGGTCTGAACTTGCTCCTCTAGGGGAGAATGAAAAGGAAAAGTCACCATGAGGGGAATTTTCTAGCACAAATGGCTGTATAAACAGGGCCAAAGAAAAGGTCAGGGTAAACAATATAGCTGTAGTGTTAATGTTTGGAATAAGAAGTCTGTTGTGTGAACTGCATAGCCTATGGGGACAGCCAACTTTCCCCCATATAGCTAGCAACAAAGGGCATCATTGCCATACTGACACTTCCAGAGCATTTTCAGAGCCAAACAAAACATTTCCCGGACATGTAGTTTATAGCAACTTTGTAGGTATTTCCTTGTCTAATTACAGTCATGCAGAGTAGGTACGGTGGGGGAAGAGATCTTTGCAGGAAAGACAACATAGGGGAAGCAGAGTCCTGTCTTTCCTTTCCCCTTCATGGCTGCAGCCAGTTCACCATCGTGATCACATTGAAAATGTCAGTGTAGCATGTTGAAGGTTCACTTGAGCTGGGTACCAACCCTGACATGGAGGGCCCCCTGCAGAACCTCTCATCTTGTCGGGACTGAGTTTCAACTTGCTTACCCTCACGCAGCCTGTTACTGATTTCAGGCACTGATTTAGCACTTCACCTGCCTCAGGGACAAAACAGAAATGACTGAAAATGGGTTCCTGGAAGTGCAGTTTCTTTTTTACTTCAGGATAGGCAGAATGGCCTGGACTACATAGCCACTAGACACATGTAATGTTTGTTTTGACTCTAAGCTGTAAAAAAGTAGTGGAACTGATCATTTACTATGATCAATTAAATATGAAATCAGATTTGTTGGACATGCATACTGTGAGGAACTGAATGTATCAGATCCCTGAAATAAACCTTATGTAGACTTGTCCTATCATCCTTTTCTAGAAGCTGTATCTTAATATGAGATGCATATGTATTTCTTAGATGTATTTTCATATATTCCTGTTAGATTGAATATATAGAATTAAATGGTTGAGGAAACTTGTATGCAAAATGTTTAATGCCATGCACATAAAATGAGCCCGAAATATTTGAAATGTAACAGTTTAGGACTCAAATGCATGCTTTTCCTCGGCACTGTTGCCTAGCAGCAGAAGCAGCACAAAGAGTCCAGCACGACACTGAAGAGTTCTTCAGAGAACAGGTTAAAAATAATAGCAGAAACTTAGCAGAAACTTGCATCAATTCAAGAAGGGAAAACACATTGCTGTCAATCTTGTCAAAGAACACTTTGGAGGTTATTGTAAACAGCATGATCTGCATGATGTAACACATTAAGGTTTAAAGCTGTCACTAACAGCTATATCATCTCTGTTTGCTAGTTCACTAATGTAGTACAAGATCGGCCAGACATATTTAAATAAATGGTCTCAGAAGCTTTTGCAGTTAACTAGAGCTGGATGTGGTTGTTAGATAGCCAGGTGGCCTCATATTACACCTTTTCTGAAGGCGTTGGCTGAAGAACCAACATGTTTGAAAAAGGGTCATGGATTATGTTTTAGGAGAAGTTAGTGTATGTTTTTTAATTAATTTTTAATGTGTATTTCAAAAAAAGAAACCCATACAAGAAAGAGAAAAATACTGTATTTCTGCAGGAAATTTAACAATTTTACCAAATGTTTGAGTGTATATATGAACATATATATATATATATATATATATATAAATGTATATGAATATATGAAAATACAGCTATTGATAAAGCAGTGAAGCATATGTTTTAGCAAAGACAGACCAAATATCCATATGTTTTTCTCTTCACAGGTGGTGACTAAATACCACCCATTGAAATACTGAAAGTGCCTTTAGATCCTCAATTCATTGTGTTATAGGAAATGGGCATTTATAGAAGATGGGCATTTCCTATTCCATTTGGGTTTAAGACCATGTGTCTATCATATTTATACACAGCTAATGAGCATTTCTACACAGGGATCATGGCTTTATAAACTGGTCAGCTTAATCAGTGTTTCCAATTGTAAAGGGAATCGTAAAGCGGCAAAAGTGGCAGGGCCAAACCTAGATTCTGACAAATGCAGCACCTGCAAGTGTTGCAGTTTGGCTGGAGCAGGCAAATCAAATTTGACGTGCAAAACCGAAAATGTCAAAAACTCATCAATCATCCACCCCCAATAATTGATCCAAGGCAAAAATCAGCTTTCCAAGTCTACCACATAAATGTTTTCTTTCCAATTTTTAAATCTGTTTCTCTATAAAATCAATTTCAAATGGGAAAATGAATGAAAACGTAATTGATAGGATAGAATATGCCTCACCTGCCTGGCTGCTGTAATTGTGAAAGGAGCCCAGTCCGCTTTAGTGTGCCAAGAACTTAGTGCCATCCATTTGGGGAGAGGAGCCAGACACAAGAATTCCAACAGTGGCCAATTTGAGTGGAAAATACCAAAACCTAAGCCTCATCAATAAATATGCCCTATGATAACAAGAAAGATCTAGAAAGCTGATCCCACCTTTGTTAATTGGGAGCTGCATCCTTTTCAAATAAATTTGTGAGTGGGGGAGAAAAAAATGTAAAAAGTCATTTTTGAGAACACTTTCCAGGTATAAATATACAGATCCTACCACCTCCCTGAAAATCATAGGTACAATATTCTTACGTTTATTAACCTTCCCCCACAAACTCAACTCAAGAGATATTCACCTGACTATACCCATGGCAGCTTATCACTCAATATCCTCAAATTCCCTTTGGTGTTTTGAGATATGTCTCTGGGAATAAGTATTCCCAAATACATAATTTTGGAATTGCAGAGTTTATACAGTATGAGATATAATATCTCCAGTCACCATAAGTTCAGATTTTGGCCAGTTAGTTGAATAGCCATCCAAATCGCCATCATTTTTGCCTGCATCAAAAATGGAACAGATCAGCGGGGTTTTAAGAAAAACTGTACAAGATACCAGAATAAAGAATACGTTGAATTCTAAATGTCATGCACAAAGCTGTGATTACTACTGTTCTGTCTAATTGTGCATGCCGGGGTTACAAACATAAATATTAGTGCAAAAGGTGGACATATAGATGTTTAGTGCCTCAAATATAAAATAATTTTTAAAAACCATTGGTCAAATTCTAGTTTTTGAGATTGAATATAGAATTTTGACCCCCTTCTAAGCCAAAATTTCTCAATGTGACAAAGTAATTTCCATTGAATTTTGGCAAAGGTCTTTTCAACATCCAATGAAACAATGGTGGATGGATTTTTTTCCAATGGTATTTAAAGCAGTTAGATTAGCATTTATTCTAAGATTACCAGCTTCCTGATGCTTTTTAATAAACCCCACCTGGTCTGGTGAAACAAGTGTAGTAATGAATTATTGCAATCTTTTGGCCAAAATTGTAATTAATATTTTACAGCCACATTAATGAATGAAAAAGGTTTATAATTAGTACAAAGAGTATGATCCTTGTCAGGCTTGGAATTACAGTGATAGAAGCATCAATTAACAAAAGACAGCCTGATTAAAACATACATTTTTAAAGGTAAGGAAGCTTTGACATCAAAAAAAATGGAAAATGTTTTATACTGCTTCATTGTTCATGCATCCAGACCAGATGATTTCCCAATTTTAATGTTTGAAATTGCATTACTCTTTATGTGGGGAAGCCAAGAGAAACTGCTTTTGTCAGGCATCTAAACCTGGAATATTAATTTGAGGAAAAATTAATATTTTCCTTGCCTGACTTATCCTTCTCTGATATACTCCTACCCATAAAATGCAATCAGCACAGAGCTTTTACAATTGTAAATTTATATCTTTGGGGAAAGTATTTGTCATATTACACCCATTTTTAATAGCCAAAATCACACTTGAATGCTTCTGCTATTTAATTTGATGTGCCAGAACCTTACTAGATTTTTTACAGTCTTCTCAATATGCCTATCGTAAACAGGCAAATTCTGCCTGTGGTGAAAGGATGGTATTCTGTTCATTCTGCAGCTCCTAGTAAATTTACGCAGTTTGCGAAATGGCCAGCTGGATTATAAGTTTTCAGCCTCGTGCTTAGATTGATGTGCTCCATTTTTTAAAGTTTGCTTTTATAGCTGGCTTGAAATGATGATTCAGTCCCATGTGAGTCTTTACTGGCTCTCTGCTCAGTAGCACATGAACCAATTGTATTTGTGTCAATTCTTTACAAAATCAAGTAATTCAACTGAATTCTGTTTTTTAAACAGTTCATGATTGAGAAGAGAAACATTTAGGAGGTAAAGACCAGAGGGCATGAGAGAATCGGTAAATTACAACTGTGGACATGCTGGGGCATGGAACAAACTACCAGCATTTCACTCTTGCACGTATTTATATGGTGTAGCTGTGATCTAATAACTAGAAAATTACCTAATTGAAAACAATTATAAGAAACAGATTATACAACTGTAGCCTCTTGCATCAGGGTGCAGCATTGTCCAGGTTTCTGTCAAACCAGATTTGGCCATGTAGTCCTAAGATGTAAAACCTGCCATTGCTTGCCACTTAGAGGCAGGTGTCTTTCCGTTCAGCAAAGTATCTAAAACATAATTAAAATCCTTTCACGCAATCAAACTATTGTAAGCAATATAAACCAGTTTGTAAAAAAAAATAATCTTGAAACATAACCAGAGAAACATTTAGACCCATACATACTAATCAACTAAAGTAGGAAGCCGAAAGATAACCAGAATAACAGGCAAGTTTGGCCTTGGAGTACAAAATGAAGCAGGGCACAGGCTGGTAGAATTTTGTCAAGAGAATACGATGGGCATAGCAAACACTCTTTTCCAACAACCCAAGAGATGACTCTACACATGAACATCACCAGACGGTCAACACAGAAATCAGATTGACTATGTGCTCTACAGCCAAAGATGGACAAGCTCTATACAGTCAGTAAAAACTAGATCAGGAGCTGACTGTGGCTCAGATCATGAGCATCTCCTTGCAAAATTTAGGCTTAAGTTGAAGAAAGTAGGGAAAAGCACTAGGCCACTCAGGTATTACCTAAATCATATCCCTGATGAATATACAGTAGAGGTGACAAATAGATTTAAGGAATTAAATCTGATAGAGTGCCTGAAGAACTCTGGGCGGAGGTTTGCGACATTGTACAAGAGGCAGCAACTAAAACCATCCCAAAGAATAAGAAATGCAAGAAAGCAAAATGGCTGTCTGAGGAAGCTTTACAAATAGCTGAAAAAAGAAGAGAAGCAAAAGGCAAGGGAGAAAGAGAAAGATACGCCCAATTAAATGCAGAATTCCAGAGAACAGCTAGAAGAGATAAGAATGCCTTCTTAAATGAACAGTGCAAAGAAATAGAAGAAAACAATAGAATAGGGAGGACCAGAGATCTCTTCAAGAAAATTGGAGATACGAAGGGAACATTTCATGCAAAGATGGGCATGATAAAGGACCAAAATGGCAGGGACCTAACAGAGGCAGAAGAGATTAAGAAGAGGTGGCAAGATTACACAGAAGAACTATACAAGAAAGAGCTTAACATCCCTGATAACCACGAAGGGGTGGTCACTGACCTCGAGCCAGACATCCTGGAATGTGAAGTCAAATGGGCCTTAGGAAGTCTGAGCAACAACAAAGCTAGTGGAGGTGACAGTATTCCAGCTGAGCTATTCAAAATCCTGAAAGATGATGCAGTTAAAGTGCTACCCTCAATATGCCAGCAAACTTGGAAAACTCAACAGTGGCCACAGGATTGGAAAAGGTCGGTTTACATTCCGATCCCCAAGAAGGGCAATGCCAAAGAATGTTCAAACTACCGCACCATTGCACTCATTTCACACGCTAGCAAAGTGATGCTCAAAATCCTACAAGCTAGGCTCCAGCAGTATGTGGGCCGAGAACTACCAGAAGTACAGGCAGGATTTCAAAGAGGGAGAGGAACTAGAGATCAAATTGCCAACATACACTGGATCATGGAGAAAGCTAGGGAGTTCCAGAAAAACATCTACTTCTGCTTCATTGACTATGCTAAAGCCTTTGATTGTGTGGATCACAACAAATTGTAGCAAGTTCTTAAAGAGATGGGAGTACCAGAGCATCTTATTTGTCTCTTGAGAAACCTATATGCAGGTCAAGAAGCAACAGTGAGAACTGGACACGGAACCACTGATTGGTTCAAAATTGAGAAAGGAGTTCGGCAAGGCTGTATACTGTCACCCTGCCTATTTCACTTATATGCAGAGCACATCATGAGAAAGGCAGGGCTAGATGAATCACCAGTTGGAATCAAGATTGCTGGGAGAAATATCAACAACCTCAGATATGCAGATGATACCACTCTCATGGCAGAAAGTGAAGAGGAACTAAAGAGCCTCTTGATGCGGGTGAAGGAGGAGAGTGCAAAAGTTGGCTTGAAACTCAACATTAAGAAAACTAAGATCATGGCATCCGGTCCTCTCACTTCCTGGCAAATAGATGGGGAAGAAATGGAGGTAGTGACAGATTTTATTTTCCTGGGCTCCAAGATCACTGCAGACGGGGACTGCAGCCAAGAAATTAAAAGACGCTTGCTCCTGGGGAGGAAGGCTATGGCAAATCTAGACAGCATACTAAAAAGCAGAGACATCACCCTGCCAACAAAAGTGCGTATAGTGAAGGCTATGGTTTTCCCAGTTGCAATGTATGGCTGTGAAAGCTGGACCATAAGGAAGGCCGAGCGCAAAAGGATTGAGGCCTTTGAGTTGTGGTGCTGGAGAAGACTCCTGCGAGTCCCTTGGACCGCCAGGCGATCAAACCAGTCAATCCTAGAGGAGATCAACCCTGACTGCTCTTTAGAAGGCCAGATCCTGAAGGTAAAGGTAAAGGTTCCCCCTTGACGTTGCGTCCAGCCATGCCTGACTCTAGGGGGTGGTGCTCATCTCCATTTCCTGGCCGAGGGAGCCAGCGCTTGTCCGCAGACAGTCTCCATGGTCATCTGGCCAGCATGGCTAAACACCGAAGTGCACAGAACGCTGTTACCTGCCCACCGAAGTGCTACCTTTTTATCCACTTGCATTTGCATGCTTTCGAACTGCAAGGTTGGCAGGAGCTCGGACGGCGCACAGGAGCTCACCCCGTGTGCAGATTCGAACCGGCGACCTTTCGATCAACTAGCCCAGCAGCACAGCAGTCTAAACCACTGCGCCACCTGCAGAAGATGAAACTCAAATATTTTGGCCACCTAATGAGAAGGAAGGACTCCCTGGAGAAGAGCCTAATGCTGGGAACAATAGATGGCAAAAGAAGAAGGGGACGGCAGAGGATGAGGTGGCTGGATGGAGTCACTGAGGCGGTTGGTGTGAGCTTGAGTGGACTCCGGGGGATGGTGGAGGGCAGGAAGGGCTGGAAGAAGGTTGTCCATGAGGTCGTGATGGGTCGACACGACTTCGGGACTAACAATAACAACATATTAATCAGAATAATTACTTTGTTCATCATGATTTCCAACCAAAATCCAAAAGTAGCCATTGGAATCACTAACGAGATGTTGAGTAGAAAAGTTGCTTATGGATTAAAATCACAAGTCCTTTAAGTAGAGACAGAGTGTAAGTTACATATACCTTGCTAGCCCAATTTTTTCTCAGCCAATGTGCATTTGCAACCATTAGGTGAGTCTCTCGTAGGAAAAAGTACATCAACGTTACGCTCTTCTAACCTAGAAAATGCTTTCTTTTCCTTACTTGGATTCCTCAGTCATTTAACATTCCATGAAATCTAATTCAATCTAGAAAAATGGAAAATGCATTAGTTTTTCACTGCAACAGTTCCTTCCAATTTTACCACTATTAACTGTGTTTAAATGATAATGCCATATAAATCATCAATCACAGAAATCCCAAATGGTTCAGATAATGCCATTTATTTGTCCATTTGATTTATACCCCACTTTCTTTCAAAGAGCTCAGAGTGGCTTACATCCTCCACCTGCTTTTAGTCTTATCTCCACAAAAAGAACCCTTTGAGGGAGGTTGGGCTGAGAGTCTGCCTGGCCCAACTATTACCATGAACCTCACATAACCTATAAGTCAAAAGGTGGTTAAAATTTTAAAAATGAAATGAAAATAAAAAGGCTGCATTTTCTCCAATTACAAGATAGAGACCTCTATTTGTCACCCTCCAAACACATACAGGGATGTTAAATACAACAAAATACCCCCCCCCCCACCAAACATGAGATGGAAGGTAAATGTTTACATGGTTTGACGGGTGTAGTAAAATATTTTTGAGCACTGCATAAATTGCAGCGATTGCCGGAGGGCATGAAATGGAGCATGCAGGATGTCTGGATTACCTGGAAGTTGACATTGGCTCTTTTGGACCGAGGGGCTAGACCTTAATACCTACGGCGATTTGCTAGCTCCTACTTTCCAACGCTCCAATAGCAGATACGCTGATTGTGCCATATGAAAAAGAAAAAATTAATGTGCTTTTTCCTTTACTTTGAAAAACAGTCTTTTAATTAAGCATACTGGAAAGAGGGTGATGGAGCTTGTTTACAGAGAGTTTAGAGTACGTTTAATTTCTAGTACAGCTTTCTATTCAGTCTTGAGCATGGTAGCCACGGTCTAAGGGGTTAGGAATGCTGGTGAGCTTCTCACCTGACCAGCATAGAAATGAAGAACTGCACCAGATGAAAGACGCCTCTCCCCTGTGCCAGACATTAGGAATGCTGCAAGCTAGAAAGGGCTATCTGTCCTCTGCCAACCCTCCGTAGGCTTCGTATTTTTATTTTTTATTTTTTTATAGGACAGCAACTTTTCTGGGCTTATTTACAAGGCTGACTCAACATGGTGTTCAGATCTCATTTTAAAATCAGTTTATTAAACAAAACCGAAATGCTCAGTGTAAGAATGGATTCACCAATCATATCCATCCAATTATCACATTATTTAGTAGGACGGGATTGGGGTTTTTGGTTTTTTGCAGCTGTAGCAGCTCTTGACGTAGAAACTTCAAGATACAAGACACGTTCATTGGCTTGTAACAGCTTGTCTCAGTAATTATAGATTTGTTTTAAATTGTAGCCTTCTACTACCAGTGGAGTCTGTCATCTTATATTGAAATGAGCAATTAAGTGTGCAGCTTGTAATACATTCAGTTATTTAAAGAGTACCACAAAATACCACAATATGCTTGTTTGCCTCTTCTTTTTAAGTTTGTGTTTGTGACTTTTTTGGGGGAAAAACCCCCTGCATATTCATTAAGTCAAGTGGCGTGTTTGTTGTTGTTTCATGCCATCAAGTCCTCTCTGACTTACAGCAGTCCTGTCAATGGTTGCTCTCCAGAATGTCCTGCCCTTCTCAGCCTTGCTCAGTTCTTGTGTGCGGTGCATTTTTAATTATAAAACCGCAGATTCACAGCATAGCTCTGTTCACGATTATTCAAAAGTAAGTCCCTGTGTTGGGAGTGGGCTTGTTGTGTAACAATGCATATGCCTAATGAAAGGTTTAGGTGACTCGTTTTCTGAAAGCAGATCTGTTTAGAAATAAATCTGGATGGGAGGTGCATGTGGTATCATCGTATCTAAAGAGATGTGAGGCTTGTTCATTTTCTAGGAATGTTTGCAATATTGTGGAACTGTCCCAGGGATTTCTTGGTTCTTCTTTGGAACTGCTGGGCCATTCCTGTTTAGGCAGTTCTAGGAATTAAGTTTTGACTGTCAGTGCAACCTCATTCATTTTTGGGCAGAAGCCCCACTGTGTGCTTACTCCCTAGCAGGACATGTCACGCTGGACAGCTTTCTCTATTTGAGTATAATGGACTTTTGACACATTTCTGACTCAACCGCTAAAAGTGGATGTTGAAGGAACGTTTTCTGCTTCTGTGAAATTGCTCAAAATATTTACACAAATTAGAAGCCAGGACTGTGCATCTTAAGCACAATTTTTGCAAGTTGTAGTAAATTCCATAAATTGTGCCAATCGGGGCTGACTCATTTAATTAACTAACTTAATGTTAGGAGTGTTCCGTAGGACACCTCGATGTCCACACGCACAGTATGAATGCTTGCAGGAAGGGGACTTGAACGTGGCCGAGAGGCCCAAGGGGTGCCGCTATATTGTGCGCCCCCCCCCCCCACTGGTGTTTTGCAGCACATGTGGATGTTTGGGGAATTAGATAATGAGCATTATGTTAGGCTGCAGGATTACATGCCACAAGTTGACTTGCATGTTAAGATAAGAAACGTTTGCCTGTCTGAATACTTACAATGCTCCATTTACTATCAGCCAGCTTTGTGGTTATTTATGTATGGTGCAATAAAATTCTGTTGAAACCAGTTCTGTTGCTATGATAGAAATAATCTGTAGTAGTAGTAGTAGTAGTAATTAAATTTTATACTGCCCATAGCCAAAGCTCTCTGGACAGTTTGCAACAATAATCGTAGAATCATACACTCAACTATACAAATTCTCTCCCTTCCCGTTGAGGAGCTTATAGTGTACAATCATCCTCTCTTCAGGTGAGCTCTCTCTGCAAGTAAAGCCCTTGCAGTCCTCACTGAAGTACGGTTGCTTTAGCCTTCCGACTCATAGCTTTCTAGTGGTCATTGTGTGTGAATATTTCTTCTGATGTATGATACTCGTCCATCATAATTTTATTACCATGCCCTGATGAAAGATAAGAGAAGGAAAAATATTCTGCCCATGTAAATCTGCTATTTTTGGAACAGATATAATTTCATAAGTGTCACAAAGAATCATAAACTTGAATTATTAATTTTATTGTAACTGCTGCCAGGAGATTGTGATGCTAATGGGTGGCCTATAAACAAACAAACGATTAACAGGTTAAGCTTTATTTATTTATTTAAAACATTTTTATGCCGCCCCATCACAACAAAGCCTTGGGGCGGCTTACAACAAAGCAAAAAATATACAAATATACAAAAAACAACAATAGAACAATAAAAATTTCTTAACCCCCCCCCCAGTGCATCTTGGCTAAAAAATTTTAAAATCCAATAAATACAGTTAATTTAACAATTAAAATAAGTTTTAAATAAAAAGGTCTTGGCCTGGCGCCGAAAAACAAATAACGAAAAACAAATTATGTATTTAATCCCAAAACTTTTAGATCAATTCAGCTGTGAAGTGCTATAATAATTTTAATTATGTATGTACATATGACATACTTGTCATAAAGAAAACCTTACTTTTTAAGAGAATGGTACTGTAACAGAGAAATGGAAATATAGGTATATTTTATATGGCATTGCTGTGGTGCTTTTGAATGTATAAGTATCCACCTTGGTTGACTTCACTGATCCACCTAAAGGGGGCTTGCTTTTTGGACAGGGTGTCATGCTGTGGACCTCTGCATGGGAGGAGGTCCCATTATACTTACTGTGCCTTATTCTCTATCCTAGGGAATTCATGCCTAAGATTCCACTTTAAGAAAGCCTTTGTTCTTGGGATGACTCTTGAGATCTCAATATGTATAATCACAGTTCAGGCTTTCCGGTAGACAGCTTTGTGAATAACCTCAAATACCTGGCTAATTTTGTTAATCATATTTTAGCTAGGATATGTGGTTAATACTCTCTCCATGTTCTTCCTAGTCTTATTTATTCATGGAAGTGCAAGCTTCTGAGCAGCAACTATAGTGCAGATTGGGTCTGCATGTGTTGAATTTTACGGGTGCTGCGGTACGCAAGACGGAGCGCAGAGATGAGCTTTTGAGAGTAGGGCATCACCCATGCTGGTGGGTGAGTGTACTCTGATCTTGGTAGCCCAACATGTGAATAGACTTCTGTAGCTTGCGTCAACTAGCCAATTTCAGACAAATGCTTATGATTGGTAGTCTCATGTGAAGGATGGTGGATTTATTCTAATTCAGAGAATTTAAACTTTTGATTTTGTTTCCATGCCTGGAGAGCATGTTCTCTAATAATAGCATCTGAGCAGTACACTGGTTAGTATTCTATTCCTTGTTCTTTATAGATCTCCAAATTTAGATTCCCCTCCTTAAGTAAATCTTTTTTTAACAGCAGTTTCAGTTGTTTGACCCGTGATCTTCAGAAGCAGTTATACACAAAAGTTTTCTTTTTTATTCTTCATATTATATAAATATTTATTTATTTGAAACTTTTGTATGCTGCCCCTTATGCATAGCATCTCAGGATGGCTTACAGTCATTAAAACAACCACAATAAAACAACAATCTTAACATAACAAATAACAATTAACCAAAAAATATAAGTTAAATAAAAGCAACTGTTAAACATTAAAATTAGTTTTAATTTTATTTACTACATTCCTGCACTGCCCAACAACTGGAGCTCTCTGGGCAGTTCACAAAACAAAATTTGAATCCATTAAATTCAATAACATAATAAAGTGGAATATAAAAACATTAAAAATTAAAACAGAATAAAATGAGACTATAAACCACAGTGAATCTAGCAATATTGCTAAAATCTTAAAACACACCAAACACATTACAAGAGGCAGAAGGGGGAAAAGGAAAGTGAGAAAGATAAAAGAACAATGTCAGTAAAACAAAAGGACAGTGACCATCAAAGGAGGACAGTGTCAGTGTTATTTAAGTCTCTTTCTATACTTTCTGCTGACCACTGTTCATCTGGCTATCCTACTAAGAAACAAGAGAAGGGTGGCTAACCTGATTTTACCACCAGCTTGAAATCTGGTTAACCTGTGCCAATACATTAAGATTAAACTTGCTCCAGAGTTCCTGTGAGGGCCAAATGAAATGTTTGTCTTGAAATTTGCCCTACTCCCAGGGCAGGGAGTGTTAAAAAAGAAGGAAAAGGTCTCCACTGGAATCCCGCACACGTCACAACACTTCCCGAATTCACCCCAGAATTCGGCCACTGGCCGAGAACTCGTCAGCTTTTCTGTCCTCTTCTGTCAGGCATTTAATGACATGCAATGGTATTTAACAGCCTGAAGTGTTATTTTTATCAACTCTTTTAACAGATTTAATTTGGGGAAAACTGGATTTAGATGTCAAATTGTTTTTAAATGCCTGATATTGGGGGAAAAATACCGGTATTTTATGGCCTCTGTGGCCTGTAGTTTTGAGTATTGCTGTAAACTGCCCGGAGAGCTTCAGCAGTCAGGCAGTATAGGGATGACATTAATAACAACAACCATGCATGCTGCGGGTTCACATTCTGTGTGAGCCAGGCCAGTGGGACTTCTAAGCAGACATGTAAATGGAGAACTTCAGGGCAAGCGTTCTAGCAGTGTGCATGGCCGGAAGGAATGTCACCAGCTCCTCACAGCGTTTCGCATGGCTCTTGGTAATAGTCCTGCTTGCACGTGCCGATGATGAAGATGCAGGGTGATGGAAATGTTACAAAAGGCTGGTGCAATTCTAATTATAGAGAATTTGTTATGCTTCATTTCAAGCCTGATCACTGAATGATGGGAATAGCAAATAATGGAAGAATTGTGCTTGCTCTCATAATGGCAGAATACATGTCCGCAGTCTAAACGGAGGGGAAGGGAGGACCCTGGCAGATGGAGAATGATTTCCCTCCCTCCCTAGGTCAGTTTCTCAGGTAATTCCTACTAGGAGGTGTTTATACTAGCATTATAATACAAACTTCCCACCAAATTTAATATCCTTTTACAGGATGTATATAACTCTGTGCTAGTGTTGGAGGTTCTTAGTCAAACTAAAAAAGTTAACTGAACCTGCATTATCTCCTTTTACCCCTCAAGCTTTGTTTTATTCCTGTTAATGAATGACTTGGCCAATGAAGAGTCTTCATTTATTTTTAATTTTTTCCCATGGGTTTTTCATCACTTCTCCAATAAACTGGGAATGTATATCATACTGTCTTCTCTTCAGTAAACTTTATAAGCTAAACCCATGCATTATTAACAGCTTTAGTTTCAGCACTCAGATAATCCCTTTTTTAACTTCCCAAAATGAGATAATGTGTTTTTTAAGATCTCTATAATTACGAGATCCTAATTCCTCTGCTTGAATACCTTACAAGAAAGTTGCTTTCCATCCTTTACTGGAAAGGCCACTTTCTGTCTAGATAATGAAGGATGGAGCCTGCAAATAAAATAAAGCTTCTGTATATTGTTCATGATACAGTAATGCTCAGAGACAGTTGATGAAATCAGGCCCTTGGATATATCCAGCAAAGATGGAGGCCTTGCCTAGAGCACACTGTAAGTTAATCAAAAGTTTAGTGCTTTTTAGACCTTTTTAAAATCAGCAATGCTTAAAAATATGTAAATGCGGTTGGATCTTGGTTTGGGTGAATCCCTCACTGCATTAATCACCCATCCTGTTCTAGTGACCATCTTTCATGGACTTTCCATTTGCATTTCACCACTTGGCTTGACATCTGTCTAGTTTCTGAGTTCCAGAAGTTTGGCCTGCTGTCCTTCAGGTCATGGTCTCGAGTGAGCTCTTTATTATAAAGCTATTAGGGATTCTCCATTCCCCCAGCCACCTGGGCAAAATCCCACCTGGAATTTCCTTGGTCTCAGAGCCCTGGACCAGTCACTAGATTCAGCCCGTGACTGCCCCAAGCTTGGGAAACAACACAAGTTTAGTAAAAGGATAAAATTTATTTATTTATTTTATTTAAATATTTGTATGCCGCCCCTTGCAGCAGCCTCGGGGCGGCTCACAGCAACCCGAGGCTTGTGGCAAGGGGCGGCCTATAAATTTCCAAATAATAAATAAATAAATAAATAAACTAAAAACATATACAATATTAAAAACATATTAAATATTAAAATATAGAGGTGATGGGACTAAAACATCAAATCTAAAAGGATAAAACCAGGTAAAAGGGGTGGGGAGGGAGGGGAAAAAGGGAATTGGACAGCAGCAACAAGATAGGTTGCACCTAGTCAAGCAATCTCAAGACTGAGATAGTAACAAAGTACTTCTACTATATGCCAGATCCAAGTAGGGTGACACCTGGCTTTTCTAGCATTTTGTCCATTCCAGGACTGACCCTTCCTCTCCCCTCTGGAGCCTCAAAAACTAGTTCATGTTACATTTATATATAAACCTGCAACAATCAGGAATAAGAACCTTCTTGTTTGCCCAGACCTTCTAGGGATTCAATTCCAGCACATACCTAATCTGTATAAGTTGGTATTTTTAGTATTTAAAAGATAATTTATTTATTATAATTACTATGGAACTTTTTAAGTTTGCTGATTGCACTATTATAACCCTGCAAAGTTACTTGGGATCCTGAATATATGTATTTAGTGTGAATTAAATGCCATGCTAAGATTTGTAGCAGATTCTAAACACATATGGATTTCACTTATTGGGCCATCTTAGTAAAAATAGAATCACACTTGGTAGTTCTGAACACACAAACAAGTTGTAAAAAATATTAAATGTCTTTTTAAAGATTACTGGGAATCTTCAAAATCTTATACAGTAATGTAAAAGCTCACAGTAATTGAACCCCTCTGTACTTATGAAGAAGCCAACCTTTTTGGTCTGGATACAGGATGGGATGCAATTTTTCAAGGTGAATGAAAATTGATTATATCATCATCATCATCCTCCTCCTCATCATCATCATCCTTATCTCTATTCAGCCCCATAGCCCAAGCTCTCTGGATTCTTTACAACAATGTATAAAATAGAACATTAAAATAAATACTGACACCATAAAAACAACATTGTTAAAATTAAAAAATATATTGACACTTTGAAAAATACTGGTTTAAAAACCTAAATTTAATAGTAATAACCAAACAAAGCTATGTACTTATAAACTCTTAAACCTGAATCCCTTGTTCACCATCAAACACAATGGCCTGATTTGGATAATCAGATCTTGGATTATCAAGCTAAGATTTGAATAGACCTCTTCCCTGAGCATCTACCACTTCCTTCTTCTCTTGTCCGAATCACTGAAAGCTTATATTCCAACTGAAAGATTCCAATTTCATGCAAAGTGAGAAATGATGGTTACAGGTTCAGAATAAACTATGATACTAAACCATGACAAAAAGTTAGTTAATAACCTAGCTTGTTTGAAAGCAGGTAATTATATTTTCTTGTTTTGGAGATAATGGTATAACTATGTTTAATTAGAGACTGCCTAGCTTTATTGCTTGCATCATTTCATGAGGAGCAAAGGAATGCAAAATTGTTCACTTTGTTGAGGTGTCTATGAACAGGCACATTTAGGGTTCTGGTCATGGCTCTCTTGGGCCCACCTGCAGTCATTGTGTTCCTAGAATAGTAGAGTTGGAAGGGGCCAAGAAGGCCTTTGGGAGCAACCTTCTGCTCTTGCAGGTCACCAGTTCACACCAGATCCCTGTCCAGTTTCCTTTTGAATGTCTAGTGTGGAAGAGCCCACAACCTCTCTAAGCAACTGGTTCCATTGCCATGTTGCTCTGACAGTGAGGAAATTTTTCCTGATATCTGGCCTGAATCTGAGTTGTCACAACTTGAGTTGATTATTCCATGTCCTACACTCTGGTGTCATTGAGAAGAGATCATGTTCTTCCTCTTTGTAACGTCATATTGTTTGCTCATATTTAGTCTGTTGTCCACAATATCGCCAAGGTCTTTTTCCTTTTCCATTCTGTTAAGCCACATATTCCCAATCTTGTATTGATTGCATTTGGTTTCATTTTCCTAGGTGGAGGACTTGGCATTGTCTGTTTAGCCTATGCATCAAGATACCGTAGACGTTTAGTCTGCATCTCATGAAAAAGCACTGTTCTTTCCAGTAACTCCAAACCTTTGCATCTGAAACGTTCATCTTCAGTCATTTTCAATGAAATGCTCATATTGAATATCCTTGCATGTGCACAAGAGAAACAGAAATCTTTAGTTTTACAGTCATCCTGTCTTGAGGTTCATTTAAATTTTTTGTGGCTGAAGGCATTGGATTTTGCTCCTAAGTAGTATAAAGGCTCCATTTGTCAACAAAGTGGTATGTTTTAATTGTTAGTTCAACCAATTATTATGCACTCTGTTTCAGGAAACAAATGAATTGGAAACCTGATATTAATCATCAGTATATTCATTTACTCTAATGACAACACATTAAATAGTTCTTTGATATCGCATGATGAAGCTGTGACTGTTGTGCGAATGGAAAGGAGAAAGAGAACTGACATGTAAGGTTGAGATTGAAATAAGGTATATCGCAGTGTTGGGTACTCAGCAACGGGTTCCCAAGGCTGACTCAGATCACGTCAACAACTTGACCCAGGAGCAATGAGCAAGTCACTCAAGATTTGTACATCTTTTATGGTCGACTCACTGCAGGGCTTACTGTGTGGCAGGATATCCCAGAAGCCATGCACAAGCTTAGCCAAGGTGGTGGGAGGGAGGGGGTTTCAGAGGGTTTCAGAGGGGTCAGGGCTGGATAAGGATTTTAATCATTTGTTTAAATCAGCCTTCCCCAAGCTGATGGCTGTCAGAAGTGTTTGGACTGCCACTCCAGAATTCCCATCCAGCATGGCCATTGACTGGGAATTCTGGCTATCCCAGTCCAAATGTGTCTGGAAGGCACAAGGTTGGGGAAGGCTGGTTTAACTAAATTGTCGTTGAAGTAAAAGACTTCAGTGCATCACTGACAGAAGTGCAGATGGGAGCATCGGTGTGGGGAGGTGACAACTCTTTCACACCCCCCCCCCACCACCTTCCTCTTCTCTGTTAAAGTTGGCTCTTGAGACTTCAGAGGAGACATGACGTTTGCCTGGAAAATTTCTTGCAGTGACTTGAGATTTTACTTGGACTTGAAAGTAAAGAGTTGGGGCTTGACCTGAGACTTAGAGTAAAGGACTTGGAACACATCACTGGTATTTATGAATCCAAAAATGTGGATGACTGGACTGTCTATTTCTATCCGCTGAACAGGGAACATGAGGAGAATGGCTTGAGGCTGGCTGGTCCCGGGAGATGAACCCCAGGAGAATATCTTTTGTTCCTCACAGTGGGAGGATACCCAAAGCCCTTGAAGCCTCTTTAAGCGGCCTTGCGTTTATCCTTCTCATTTCTCTATAAATACCTGCCTATTAGAAGAAGTGATCCTGGAGACAAACAGCTCATCATTGCAATTAGAGATTTATACTGACCTCGTCTCTTTCTTGCGAATTTAAAATGTGATCAGACTACCCTGTCTGGTGGGAATTAATCTACTTGTACCTGCATTCTGCAAATTCTGAGAACTACAATATGGCCTCAGATCACTCATTCAGCTTAGTGGAGGCCTTTGTTACAGGAGAACAGGTCAGATCCTCCATGGAGTCAGTGGCTGCCAGGTCTCTGCAAGGTTGCCATGTAATCCAATATTCAGCCTTCCCATGTTGGTCATTCCCCCAGTGGAGCCGGAATACTCTTAGTGCTCGGTGTGGTGCAAAGTAGTCACTTTTCTTCTGAGATGAGCTTGGGAGCAGTGCTTTTGTTGCCACCTTCTTTAAGCCCTTGGAATAGATTGGAGAAGTGCAGTTTTGTTGTCACTAAGCCTCAATAGGCATAGGTTATTGAGTGCCATTGGGAAAGGGCCAGGGTGTGCCTAAGAACACTTTTGTGCTCCTAACTACTCTTTTATCTTTCTCTTCCACCGGGAGTTTCATACAGCGTACCACCAGGCTGCACTTAAATGGCAGAAGTATTATTTTGTAAGTCAGCTAATGATGAACACTGTATGTGGAAATGCCCCACAGATTTTCAGTGGAATGTTTAATATGATTAGAATAGGGATGCCATGCTTTGGAGAAAAGCCAACAAAAGCAGTGTTATTCAGGCCATTTGGTTTCTGTGAGATGCTCAGCCTTCGTAGTGCTTTTCTGATTAATATTGTTTCTTCTGAGACCAGACTATTGTAAATTCTCCAGAAGTGGGTAATGTTGTAACATTTTTCAGGGCCGTTGCACAAGGGAGAACTGCAAATATCTTCATCCACCAACACATTTGAAAACTCAGCTAGAAATTAATGGTAGGAACAACCTGATCCAACAGAAAACCGCAGCAGCGATGCTTGCACAGCAAATGCAATTTATGTTCCCAGGAACACCCCTTCAGCCAATGGTAAGTACCTTTACAAAATGACAGACAGTCTGTGCTGCCGTCATATTCTAGCCCCTGCTAACATGACAAATGCATTTGGAGCACTTCATCATTTCCACCTCTGTCAATTATATTACAGTATTGCTGTTGTAAAATATTCTGGGTGGAATTTAAAAAGCCAAGAAACGAATGACATCCATATATATTATGACTTCTTGCAGTTGTTTTGAGATGATTCACTTTTAAGGAGGAGGAAGTTTACAGGCATCCCTGGGGGTTACAAACATGTTCCTGAGAAAATGGAAATTTGTCTTTAAGTTGAATTTGCATGCAGTTGAATTTGCATGCAACTTGGATTGTGTATAGTTGACCTTCCATATTTGTAGAGGGTTCGGGGTACAAGACCCCTGCAGAATTGGGAAAACCACAAGCCCTCCCTGTCCGCTCACTAGTTCTTCCTCTTTGCAACAAGGAAATGCCAGAGAGGTTTCCCTCTCTAGATGGGTGGGGCAATTTAATTTCTAAATTAGTAGGCTTCATGGCAGTTCATTTGTAAGTACAGGTTGTTCATAACTCGGACGTTTGTAACCTGGGGACGGCCTGTATTCATGATTAGGGCTACAAAGGGAAAGATGCAATGTGATCCATAGCACCACAACTAATCTACATATTATAGATTATAATAGATTATTTATTTTTATTTTAAACAGGCTGCATTTTAATTAAGAGCATGGCTATTGATGTGTTTGCTCTTGTCTGCTTTGAAACTTTAGCCTGTAATGTGTAAATTGAATCCAGAAGACTTTTTGATTATGTTGAAATTATACAAGCTAAAGCCTTAAGAAAGTTACGTTTTTAACCTGTATTTTAATACTTTTTCTTGGTTCATTCACTCTGTATTCTGCTTGGGCTGGGATTTTTTTAAAGTTAATCCTCCTTCAAGAGAGAATGAATTGTGATGACTTGAGGAAGAATACCGTTTTTAAAAATTATAAACTCCTTTGTCTGGGGCAGCTGTAGGGTCCAGATCATCTCTTAATGTTCCCTTATAGCAGTTGCAATCCTTTTTTTATTGGAAGTATGTAATATCATCATATATAATGAATTGTACCATGGATTAATTCTGTAGATTGAAGATGGAATAAATAGGGCCTTGTAGATTATCCGCAATATTGTATTCCTGCTCAGTGTGTCTGGGTGTGAAAGCAGGAACTGATGAGAAATTGATGCATTCACAATATGGTGCTGGGGAAGAGCTTCATGAGAGACAGATGAGCAAGCCAGAACTTTCCCTGGAAGCAAAAATGATGAAACTGAAGCTTTCGTACGTTGAGATCAGCGCAGGAGGGCGAATCTCCCCGGACAAAACAATCCTGCTAGGGAACGTCAAAGGCAGCAGATGAAGAGGAAGACCAAAGATGAGATGGGTTGGCTGATCTCATAAAGGAAACCCCAGCCTTGGGTTTACAAGAGCTGAGCAAGGCTGACCAGGATCTTTTGGGGGGCTTTCTTTGGGGTTGCCATAAGTCAGAGACAGTTTGACAGTAAATAGAAATAACATTTCCAGAAGAATTATTAATATATATACTCTTTAGTTTTCTGTTTTGCTAGGTTTTTTAAATTGATCTACCAACCATTTGCTGCCTGAGTATCGTTCCCTACGTTTATTTTCTGGGCACACATCCTCCCATACAAAGATGGTTTCAGAAAATCTCATGGTGAGACAGTTACTTTTTAATGTCTGTTTCACAGTGAGTTTGAATCTAATTTATTTTGGCTATGCTAAGCCATGATTTTATGTTGAGACTGAAGCCTTTAACAGAGGTTACTTCATCAACATGCTAGTTTTTAATGTTAGGCTTCCTACAGTGACTTTCAAATTCTTATTTTTTTAAGGACTGACCAGTGAAATGATACCTATTTGCTTTTTTCTCCCAGTTGCTTTAAGAGACACTGCCTTCTGGTTGCACTGGTGGTGGATACTGTTGGCATATGGGCAGTCCTAGATTTTTAAACAAACAAGATAAATGCTTTTCTTTGAAATTCCACACATAATGTAGAGCAGTATGAACAAACTCAACAGTTACTGTGTTTTCACCTGTACAGTAATGAATCTGGTCACCATGTTTGTTTTCATTTCTTTCTGTTTTCTTTTCTCAGCCCTCATTTCCTGTAGGGCCAACAATAGGATCCAACACAGCACTAAGCTTTGCACCATATTTAACACCTGTCACTCCTGGTGTGGGATTAGTTCCTACTGAAATTGTTCCCACACCACCAGTCATTGTTCCAGGAAGTCCCCCTGTCACAGTACCTGGGTCAACTCCAACGCAGAAGCTCCTCAGGACAGATAAACTGGAGGTAAGATGAACACTGTTTATGTTGCTACATGTAGTTCTTTGAACTGTCTCGTGAAAGAATTACGAACAAATTATTATATTTAGTGTGGTGATGCAGCTACATAACCTTAGTTACTACAGAGAAGAGGTACTGCAGGTGTTCTGTGCTGCACTAACACAAGTATAGAAGTGATGCACGATTGTTAGTGCTGTGACTCTGAGAATATATTGGACTGGATGCATTAAATTCAGAGGGCCTACTTAAAACAGTAAATGTAGGTGTAGTGGCTAAGAGTGTTGGACAGGGAATTTAGAAACCCTTGTTTTAGTCCCTACTGGGCCATGAAGCTCACGGGGTGACTTTGGGCTACACTGACTCTCAGCCTAACCTGCCTCACAGGGTTGTAGTTGTGAGGATAAAATGGAGAGGAGGGCCACCTTGGGTTCCTTGCAAGAGGAAGAAAGTTGAGATACAAATGTAATGTAGTAGTAGTAGTAATAATAATAATGTGCTTTGGCTAACTGTAGGCCTACTGGGAATTAAACATGCGAATTCTTTGTATGTCTCATTCCCAAATCAGTTTCAGAATCAACATCTTCTGGAAAACCTGATTGTTTTCAGAACACCTGCGAACAAGTGCAGAGTGGTTCTCAGCAGTGATAGGAGTACTTTGAACAGGTTATGGGACAACGTGCAGCAGGAAGGGATGACTTCATGGTTGGTTCTCTTCTAGATGTTAGTCTGTAGTGCTGTTGTGTGGACGGCAAAGGAGAGCAAGACTTGCCTTTTCCCTTTGCGTGCCACCCATTTCTGACTGACTCTACCGTTGACAAACAAAGAGCCATAAAAGGGGATTCACTTAGGTTTCTGAAGATGCATCCAAATTATTGGGTTTTGAGCCATATTTAGGCAACGTCAAGTAGACTTGAAATTTGTGTGCAATTGTTAAATTACCCTGAATGGTTAAAAACCCGGTTCCCTGAATGTCTCGAAGACTCTTCAAGAGAAGAGAAAGACAATTTGAGCTTGTGAGTTCTGCCTTCTTTAAGGTGATTGATCACTATGATTTGGGGAGAGGAAGGGCAAGCAGATAAAGTCAGTGGGAGGGGAACAAATTTGCAGAGAGCGTGCAAATGTATGTAGAGATACAGAATCAAAAGCATGGACCATCATATGGGTGCGGGTTAAAGCAGGGATGTGACCTCTTGATGTTTTGGCCTAGAGCACCCACCATCTCCACCCAGCATGGGAGATGATGGGAGTTGTAGGTCGACACATTTGGGAGGTGGCCAACCCAAGTATTGGTAGGATTTAAAATGTTCTAACTCATGTGCCCGCAAAAATTACGTTTTCAAATTTCTGCTTTCATTTTGTGTGTAATTGCCCAACCCCTCGTGCGTGGATCGGCATGCATAACGAGTCCTGTTTTGCGCACCAGGTTTGCAGGGAGTTCCAGCGAGGAAACTGTGCACGGGGCGAAACCGACTGCCGCTTTGCACATCCCGCAGACAGCACAATGATTGACACAAATGACAACACCGTGACTGTTTGCATGGATTACATAAAAGGGCGCTGCATGAGGGAGAAGTGCAAATATTTTCACCCTCCTGCTCACTTGCAGGCCAAAATCAAAGCTGCTCAGCACCAGGCCAACCAGGCTGCAATGGCAGCTCAGGCAGCCGCTGCAGCTGCTACGGTGATGGTAAGTGCCAGAATGCAGGACTGTGGAATCTCTGCTTTTGTGAAGCTAGCCTTGCTTACGAGTGTCCTGTCGCTCAAATCCTGCTCTGAAATAGGGGTTTCTGTTAATTTTGTAGCGCAGAACAATTCGGCAATCCGACATGCCTTTTTCATTTAGTAACTTCAGCACAGTAGGTATCTCTCGGGAGCGTAGGTAGCCCACGTGGCAACTGCCCCTCCAGTTCCGACCGTTACAGGATTTGGATGATTTGGAGCACAGGTCACTGCTCTGCTAGCTGCATACAGGCATCGACACTGGCGTTGCATCTTCTGAGACATGCAGTGCGGCCGTGACTGTACAGAAATCCCCGTTGATACAGCTGCTGTTTTCCTAGTGACAGGAGTATCTGAAAGGGACGGTTAGGGAGAATGAAGAGAAGAATAGCTTTATTTATACATGTGCCTGTTAAATTGAGGATTAAAGACTCTAGAATCCTTAATTCTCCTTTAGCCTCTCATAGTTTTAGGTATGCAATGGATTCATTCACACAGTTAATTTGATATGCATGTGACATGGTAAAACCTCTTAAAGGGATGGCATTGGAGGGGGCTAATTTGTGTGGTTATGGGTAGAGGGAGGTGTGAGATTGTGAGGAGGACTAGCTAGGCAAAAAGAAGTTCATACCTGTGTCATACTTCAGCCCTTTTCTCCCACTTGAGGCTTGCTGCTTGCCCTGTCAACCTGCCCTCAGACCTCTCACCCCCTCACACACACTCTCTCATGTGTGCTCTCTCTCTGTCTCTCTCTCTCTCTCATTCCCCCTCTCCCTCCCCCCAGGCTCTCTGTCTTCCTGACTACTAGTCTAGAGTCTTCGCATCAGGTATAGGCCCAGCGAGATAGGTTGGCGATTTCACTGGCCACCCCACTGCTCAGCAGGCTCTGCAGCCTGGGATGTGCTTTTGAGGCTCCCAGGGTGTGGGCACTGGAGGACATCACAATTCATGCTGAGGGCACTTGTTTGGCGTGTTCAGCTCTTTGTGAACTTCATGTCAACTGTGGGATTGTCCCAGCATGTCTTCCGTCCAACACATACAGCATGTCTTGCTATTTCAGCTAGTCATGGAGAAAGTGGGGAGCCTATTAAGACATCTTAAGAGATTGAATTGGTTCCTTTGTCGTATTTTTTTCTGCCATGTTTTAGGCTCAGTTTAGTCATGAAAATGACCTTGCTCATTCTGTGTGATAACCTGTGTCAGGGGTAGTATGAACCTGTTGATCGCACTGCATCTCTCAGTGACTTTTGATACCATCAGCTATGATATCCTTAGGGGGCAACTGCCTGAGCAAGATATGGGAATACCTCATTGCAGTAGCTTTTGCTTCTGTTTGGATGGTCCACTCCAGGTGCTAGGGCTTGGGGCATGTTGCTTGATGGCATGGATTCAATGGTATTGGGTTCCATGGGGTTCAGAATTTTATCTCCCATGCTGTTTAACATCTGCAGTGCCTGGCTATGACAGTGGACTCAGTTCAGACAAGACTGCTCTGCTGTGGCACAGCTGTTATGACCAGATGAATGCACCTCCTCTCCTGGGTGATGTTATACCTCCCCCTAAAGAAGCAGTGTTGGGGTTGCATAGCTTGGGTCTTTTTCTGGAGTCATCACTGTCACTAAGTAACTGATGGCTTCAGTGACAGAGTGCCTTCGGTCAGCGTAAGCTGTTGGCCCTGCTTTGGTCATTGTGGGCAGGGGTAACCTGGCTTTAGTAGCCTGTGCCAACTTCCAGGTAAGACTACCGTGGCACATGCTGCATAGGGTTAGCTTTGAAGATAAGATGACTTGGCAAATGCTAGATAACGGGGACCAGAAGGGCCAAACATGTAACAACAGTTATGGCCTGCTTGCACTGGCTGTCAAAGTGTTTCAGAGCCCAGGGTTGCTGGTTTTAACATATAAAACCTCTACAACTTGAGACTACAATTCCTGATGGAGAGCCTCTCTTCATAAGAACCTACTTGTGTCTTAGGATCAACGTGTCTTCCAAGCAAGGTTTGGAGGATGGCGATATAGGAAAGAATGGCCGTCTCAGTGGTACTAGTGCAGTCATCTCGGGTGCCTTCATGTTTTCTTTAGTTCCAGGCATTTGATAGTATATGATGGACTTTTAATGCATCGGTTGAATTGTTTGTGGACATGGCTGATGATTAATTCTTTTATGGTATGGTTGTATTCAGTGGATAAATGTTTTACTTTTTTGAAATGCAGGTGGCGCAGTGGTTTAAACCGCTGTGCTGCTGGGCTGGTTGATCGAAAGGTTGACAGTTCGAATCCACAGACAGGGTGAGCTCCCGTGTTCCGTCCCAGCTCCTGCCAACCTTGCAGTTCGAAAGCATGCAAATGCAAGTAGATAAAAAGGTACCACTTCGGTGGGCAGGTAACAGCGTTCCGTGCACTTCGATGTTAAGTCATGCCGGCCACATGACCACGGAGACTGTCTGCGGACCAACGCTGGCTCCCTCGGCTAGGAAACGGAGATGAGCACCGCCCCCTAGAGTCAGGCATGACTGGACGTAACGTCAAGGGGAGACCTTTACCTTTACCTTAAGTTTACATTATGCTGCAAATCACCCTAAGGCTAAATAAGAATGTGGTGAGCTGTGTAGGAACATTTTAAAGATCAGCTGCACATTCCCAAACTGGCAGATTTTGATGGCCTTGCTATATCAGTGTTATATCACAATGATGTTGTAAATTGTTGACCTCCATTTTTCTTAATAGTTAAATGCAAAAAGAACAATTGTTTACCTCTTGCGGTTGTTGAATTGCTTTATTGACTGACTTATTGTGACAGTTTGATGCCATTCTAAGAGCATCTATAAGTGCATGGAAGGGCTTGTGCCTGCCCATTTAGGCTTCTGATATTGCCATGAAATATTTCATGGCATTACAGTGATGCTTAAAAGCCAAGCTAAAAGCACTCACCTCAACATGGAAAATTAATCAGCATCACAACCTGTAGTGCTGCTTAAGAGTGTCAGCGAGCACTAAAAGAAGTGATTGTGTCTACAGATTTTGTTTCATTAATTCTGGAATGCATTGAAAGATGTATTTTCGATACAACTGTCACACCATACTGGCTGATGGTAGCGAATTCGTATCTGTGGGGTTCGATAAAATAAACAGAAGTTTCCATCTCAAGAAGATAAGTGTGCTCAGCACACATATCAGAGAAGCATTGTTCTAATTTCTGGCACTGTACAAAAAAGTAAACAAATGTGACTTGTTCTTGTATATAGTAGATACAGACAATACAGCCGGTGTCAATATCAGATGGCTTCCAGAAACACTGAACAGTACAGAACTTACCCAAGGAAGGGCAGCCTGCTGTGAAGGCCCATGTATACTCTGTATCAAGTAAATAGACCCATTTCAAGGTTGAAGACTAATGGTGCAATCCTGTGCAAGTTTAGAGAGAAGGCCCACACCTCCCAGATTCATACTGGGGCATGATAGGAATTGTAGGCATTTCCTTTCCAACCATCCTTGCATAAGATTGTTCCCTACACCTGTTTGAAGGGGCAGGGGAAGGATGCTTCCTAGTCCAGGATGCATCACTCCACTGGATATGATACTTCTCTCCGGCAGTGAACAAACAGAACATTTAAAGAGGAAGGAATAGCAGTTACTTTCCATTTATAATCCCAAGAATAGGCCATTATGATTCTAGAAATGCTTTGCTTTTCTTCTTCAGGTAAGGGCAGAATTGTGTTTTTGATTGGGAACCACTTTCAGCCCCACCAAATTTACTCTCTTCAAAGTTTCATTTGCCATCATCACCTTTTCTCATTCTTGTCCGTGTGTAGTCATTTGCAACAAATTAGTGACATGGGTTATGCATTCCCCTTTATTAAAACTATCTCAGTCCATTTCAGTAGGTCTCAGAAGAGCACAGGAATACAAGAGTTGGTGTGGTGTGGTGCTTAAGAGTACGCGACTGGGTCTCAGGCCGTCTGGGCCAGCTGGGTGGCTTTGGGCCAGTCACAGACTCTCAGCCCAACGTATCTCACAGAGTGGTTGTTGTAGGGATAAGACTGAGAGCAGCAGGAGGAGAATGATGTAAGCCACTTTGAGTTCTAAGAAAAAAGGTGGAATATAAATCAAGTAAGTAAATAAATAAATACAAAAGCAGATGTGTGTCAAAGTTATGTGCTTTACCTGCTTGGACTGCTTACCCCTATTCACAGAACTGCCTTGCTAGATAAGGCCATTTACTGCCAGCAGGAAAAGCCTAAAGCAGTAGAATGTACCGTATTTTTCGCTCTATAAGACGCGCCTGACCATAAGACGCACCTAGTTTTTAGAGGAGGAAAACAAGAAAAAAATATTCTGAATCAAACGGGCACATAAGCACAGGCACATTCCCCATCACTTCCCCATGGGCTGCAGATCTGACAGACTTACTGCACACACACATTCGCTCTATAAGACGCACAGACATTTCCCCTTACTTTTGAGCGGGGGAAAAGTGAGTCTTATAGAGCAAAAAATACGGTAATTCCTTTTTGTCATGAATAATTTTAATTTTGAAATTACATTTAGTCCAACTTGTGCATAAGTTAACTTCCAGATAAGCTGGATTGCAGTGTTCCCATTAATCGATATATGTCTAGAATCTAGCCTGGAACAACCCTTCACAAGGATCATTGGGAGCGTTTTGAATGCTCTGCATGCTAAGAACACGGAATGGTTAAGGATAAGCTGTCATGACCCTTGAAGGTCTGTAAGTGAAGCAGGCTGCTGTCTGTGGCATGGCATGGCTGCAGAATCACATGGATGCCATGCTGTGGTCTTCGGCAGTTCAGAGCATGGTCTCAAGAACCAGGTGCAAAAGGCACAGAAAGTTATGAATACCCTGGAATCCTATGCACACACACTTCCCTTAAACATAGTACAGAGTCCCCTTGTACCTTGTACTCAGTTACTTGGCCAAGCTAATTGTCTGTGAACCTCCTTAATTTTCCATCTGTGAAATAGGTGTTAGAGCGTGAAACTATGCACTCAAAAGAATCCTTTTGTGTTTTGGAACTGAGATCCCACCTCTGTCTTGTATTTATTTTAACCTCACCAATATGCCTTCTGGTAAATGGGTGTTTTCTGTGTGGTCAAGACTACAGTGGCAGCCATTTTGTAAATGGGCAAGACTTTCTCATGGAGCCATTTTGTGAGAGCACCCACAACATGCTTCCAAAATTCCAAATTTTGACCACTCTTTCAAAACAGTTGGAGACCTTTTTGGTTCCATTAGAGGGATGTGCACTGGCAGTACTGCAAGGATTGGGTGAACTCCTTTTCCCAAGCAAGAAAATGTGACCCTAAACCTTGAAGTCTCCTGAGGAGAAACCTATTGTGCTGAGTGTTTATAGTTGATATATCTTAAACTGTTTTCTAAGTAGAAAAACTCCACATGAAAAAAGGAATGGTGAGTTGACCCCTACTCATTTTGTGATGTAATCCAGCTATCACTCTTTGTTAGGCCAGAGTATGGATAACTAAAGGCTTCCAGTTTAATCACTGGCATCTCCAGGTAAAGACTGTATCTGACAGCAGGGCTGGGAAAGAATCTGCCTGAGATTCTGGAAGGCCATTGCTATATAGAGGCTAGACAAACCAAACCGGATAAACCAACAATCTGCTCTGGCATAAGGCAGCTTTTTATACTTTCGTAAATCATACAGAGCAGGGTTTCTGTTAAGATGTCTGTTCTGATCAGAAAATGAAACAACTTACTCGGAAGGAACAGTATTTCCCCATTTTACATGTTAGTCAAATGAAATGCTCAATTAGAAATAATGTGCAGTTTTTCTCTACTTAATGCGGTAAGTTCAATGAAACAACCTGAAGCTGTTGTTCCCAGCATAGCAAAACAAAAAACCCCAAAACAAATCCCATGCTGAATTTGATAAGTTAGTGATCAGAAATAACATTTACTAAATGCATCTACAAAGGAGAGAGAAGTTCAGTTAAGTCATATTCCTGTTTGCATTTTCCGAATGGAAGATATGTTTCTAGTTAACATGATGCACTTATTTTACTAAATCGTTCAAAGAGGCTTTACTGGTTTACAACAATTGGCTGTTCTGCGATGGTAACTAAAACAAGCTGGTGTAGAATGTTAGTGTCTAGAAACAATGCTTTTAAGCATGGCATTACTAACTTATCAAAAATTCATTTAGGAAACCCCCTGAAATAACGATGCTTTCTTATGTAGCATAAATGCTTACTGGTGCTTATAAATGCTTAATGGTGTCTGCAAGCTGCTGTTTATTCAACTTTCCTAAATTTCAAACATCTATATTTTACTCTTTTATATATGCTTTTAACTAAGGTATAGTAGATGCATTTTTGCTTCAGTACTAATTCAAGGTGTAATACTCATCTCTTTAGAAAACAAAACATTTTTGTTGTTGTGCATGCCTAGTGTTCTGTATGTTGTATATTGCATTCAGAATATTTTTTTCCTTCTCACCTATCCACAATGCAATGCCGTTCCCATGATGCACCTCTGCTTGCTGTTTACCTGTATGTTAATTCGCTTGAATCCCATTGGCCCACTGCCATCATGTGCTCGCTGCCTGTTATTAAAAGACTCAGTCGACTGCCAAAGCAATGAAGCGACCTCTCGAAGCAACTGTAGACCTGGTACTTTGACCTTTCACCTTTTGCTTTGCATGTAGCTTTTCCAAGATGCAATGATTTTTAATGTTAACTGAACTGTATTATTAATTTTACAAAAATAATTTCAGTATGTAGCCATCTCATTTTCACATGTAGTTATTGCAAAGCAGCTTAACTTCTTTCCTAACAAGGTTTTATCATCAGTAGATTTACTTAAAAGATAAAGTGAGAAGAACCCTGTTTTGGTCATTGAAGATGCTTATTTTGTACTAATTAATATAGCTAACAAAACAGAGATCATTTTTAATGCAGTGAAATGCAAGTGCAGTTTTTCTTCCCCATATTTTAGTTGTATTTAAATAATTTCTTTGTTAATTCCCTTTTGTTTTGAAAAGCTTTCCCCCTTTTGTTTCAGTTTACTGATTGTGATGCTAAAATTTTAATTTAATTGTGCCATGCATTTACTATCAATAACAAATCCAAAAGCCATCCATTTGACATTGTTGCTGTTTTGAACTAATGTGCATGGCAAGGCATCTTCAGCTATTAAAATTGTAATGTTTTAAGCATAGGACAAGCTAGTATAAGAATGATCATCCATGTTATTTCCCCCCATTTTCAGGCCTTTCCTCCTGGTGTACTTCATCCTTTACCAAAGAGACAAGCACTTGAGAAAAGCAATGGTGCCAGTCCTGTTTTTAATCCCAGTTTCTTGCACTACCAACAGGCTCTTGCTAGTGCACAGTTGCAACAGCATGCGACATTCATTCCAACAGGTATGTAATTCCTAGAGTTTAAAACATTATTATAACGTTCTTCGCAGGAAAGAAAGCTTTCTGTGTTGACGCATTCATTGTGCTTTCATTGCACAAATTCCTTACTTCCTAACTTTTTCGTATCACAGAATTTACAGGGAATATTGGCGGTAAGTTTTTTTATTTTTAATCTAAGCGAAAAACATTAAGGTTTCAGAAGTGTTTTCGGTGCTATCAAAAGGGTCTGAGATTGAACAATCTAAGGAATGGCTTATCATTGTGTTTTTCCCCCCAGTGTGCTATGTACCCTTGGAAAAAAGTACAGTTACTTCTTGTCTCTGTAGCTTTTCTGCCTGTTTGAAGTGTGTTCTACAACACACTCTTCTCCCTCTGGGTTCTGGGGGAATGAACAGAACCCAGAGGCAGACATATTCAGATACACATGGAGTATGCTAAGTACTTGTAATTGCTGTCTCTGTCCTTCAAGTGTATCTTGCATGACATTTTTTCTGTTCCTCAACTGGAGTAAAATTTCCGCTCCATATTCATAGCCTTTTACTAATATTCCAGCTCTTCTGCTATTGATACATAGAGTCAAAGTACTGCACTAAAACAGTATAGACAGGAGAGTAGGTGAACTTACATGCCCAAAGGCAACATCCAGCACAGCATACAACTTCTTGAGAATCTCCTTTTTAACATTAATCTCCTTCCTTCCCATTGTTCCCTTGGTTTCTTGTCCAGTTCTACCTCAGCTCTTGCCAGAAATACTGTAACGCTTTTGAAAAACCAGAGTTTGGGGACCAGGATAAATTATGGAAAGAGGTTCTATTTTAATTAACCATCTTTGCATAATTTATTCTGAGAGAAGAATTAACCCCAGGCTTCTTCTGTGTGCAGTTCACACAGCTGCTCCTGATCATGGGTATTAAGGGAAGATGGGAAAAAAAATTAATGTGAAAACTTGGCATGCAACATTGGGTGTTTCGTTAGTTAGTTAGTTTGTTTTATAAACCAGCCTGTTTTGTTGTACACACTTCTCCCAGGATCGTATAATCAGTTGCGACATGCACAAACTCTAGTAGGCATTTGCTTTATCCATTGAACAACTATGTGGAAGGGAAGAGTGGAAGCACCTTGCCTGTCTCAGTTCCCTTTCTCCCCATCACTGGAGTGAAGGATGTCGGTAGAGGAAAGCCCACTGTGACTGCACAAAGCCTTTCCGCTTGATTTGGAGTGCTGCATTAGCAGGGTTCCAAATACAAGAGGCACCTATGCATATACAGCCAGTTTCTCCGACAGAAGTTTCCCCAATACACAGACAGTGGGGAGAAGGGAGAGGGGTCAGTGTGCACAGCCCTGCTGTCCCCTCCATGTGGTTGTTCATTGCATGGAATGGAAAAGGCCATTGTCTGAGTTCACACGACACAACAGACACGTGACACAACTGACCTCTAAAGTTGAGTATTGGTTGAGTGTGGATTGCCTAGAACAAAAGAGGCCATTAGCTGGGTTTACACCACACAGCAGCCTATACTTAATTGAGTGTGGATTATTGGATTGAGTTTGGATTGAGTGTGGATTATTGTTGGACTGTGGCTTGTTATGTTGTGTAAACCCAGCTGTGCCAACAAACCATGGTTTGTTACCCACAAATAACCCACAAACAGGACCCCTGGTTTGTTGTTCTGAGGAGAACTGTGGATTTTTTTGCACCCGAGTTCAGATAGCACAAAAATCCATGGTTTGCCAATAACTTGTGTCTCAGTGACAGTCCTGACTCAAGCCTTAAATGTGAGCTGTCATGCTGTGTGAACTCAGGCTTTGTCACCTGGAAGCTGACTATTTGAATATAAGCATTCTTGATAAGTCATTATCGGAAGTATTTGTTTTTTGTTGGAAAAGGCTCTCTATGTTTAAATCATTATTATTTTTTGCCTTGCCTTGTATTATTTAGAAGTGAGTCAGAAATAAAGATTAAGTCCATGAAGGCAGGAGTCCTAGATGCACTCCTTTGGCCTGGCATATTTTTATCTGTAAAGCGTCACTCTGTGATTGCGTGATTAACAGCTGTATTCATTATCCTAAACCTTTATCTCTAGCATCAGTGTAGGATTTTTCCATGTGAATTTTGAAACCATGCATTTCCTGCAGTTTCCTTTTAGAGCCAAAGAACACATAATTTTGCCACTTGTTTCCATTGCAAAAATGGGTAGGGAAATGTAGGGATTCTCAGAGGGGAAAAAATCTAAAGTGGAATATGTATGCCCCGACATTACTCCCAATGCATATAGTGGTTTTCAAAGCAACTCCTCAAATTCTGATACAGAATCTGTCAATACTCATCGCCCAGCTAATGAGAATCATCTTGCTAAACATCTGTCAGTACAAAAGTCAGTCAGGGAGGCGGTTGTGTCTGATACAACTTGGAGCCAATTTCTTCGTCTTCTAGGGAGATGAAGAAGTGCAGGCACTTGTTCCCAGAATCGTCAGCTGAATCACCAGGGAACAGCTGCAACCAGAGAGTGCATTGTGGCATAGCACAAAACTCCTGCAAGTCCGCAATTATTAACTTAAGTAAAACAGAAGTGAATAATAAGATGCCCTCTTTGCCCAAGTCCATATCAACAAGCTATCAACAGCAGAGGTCTTCTACATTTGCAGACAAAAATGAAAGGCTTCCCCCAGTTTTGTTATGTGCTCATTCCTATCTCCCCCCGCCCCCCCCCCCGTGTGGATTTTGGCAATGTGCCGTTCTGACTTTATTTACTTTATTATGGCATCTGCATCCCGCCCTTTTTCTCCAGGAAGCCCAAGGCCAATTACCTGATTCTCCCCGTCTGCACTTTGCCCTCACAGCCACCCTGTGGTAGCTTAGTCTGAGAGCTGGTGAGTGGCGCATAGTCACCCAGTGAGCATCGTAGCCGAAATGAGGACTAGAACCTGGGCCTTCCCCGTTCCTGTCCAATACTGAGCACAACACCACTGCCTCCCATTGTGTGTGTGTGTTCATGCCCGGGAGAAAACAGTAGGACGGGGGTGTCTGTGACATCACCATCCCTGACTGCTTGGCTGGGATCTTAGAGAATGCTCTGTATGACCAGTGTCTCTGTGTGCTTGCTCGTTTGGGGCACTAAATCCTTCTTCAAGGAGCTCGCAGAAGTGAGTGCGACGTTCCAGGAAAAATGTTTGATGCTAACTTGTGCCTTTCTTACGTTTTAAGTGCCATTGAATGTAGTTGGCTTTTTTGCATATATAAATGTGGAATGGATACATACATGTTCATGTACTGGTCCCACATGAATGTTGAGAAATACTCCTAAAGTCCCCTTTTATTGATAGAGTTATAGTAAAACATATAGCCACCCCACCCATGTGGAGTAACTTGCTCCCCCTTTCTCTTCGTCTCTGTTCTTCATTGCATCATGCTGCAATCCACTGCCCACAAATGCTAGAGTTGTCTCATTGATTCTTCCAGAATTACTGTAAAGTAAATTGATTGTGGCCTATAGGTTGTGTTAGCGTGCAGTTTGGTGTTGCATTGTTTCAGAATCTTAGAAGTAGTAGCTATATTTTCTTCAAATACACTTGTTGTTTTAAATTGAACATAATAAAGGCAATATCGAATTATTCTTCAGAGAATTTCCCTTTATGACAAGGTCATTCACAATTAGCTAGCTGTAGATAATGCTTATTTTTCATTTAAGCAGAGGATTAGTAAAGTTTGTTGTTTTTAATCCTAACAATAAACTAAACTATATAGCAAATATAGTTTATGAAACTGCAGGACATGTTGTGATTTCAAAATATTCTACATATATGGGACATTTTTCTTTTCTGTTTTTTTCCTAGCATTTCAATCTCAGGAAGTTAGGGTAGAGAATGATTCCAAGGTTACCACAGCATGCATTTTCTTATAATGGTATTCCAATTCCTGGGTCAGGTCAGAGATGAAATCCACACTAACAGCATGTTTTTATGTTTACTTGGAAGTGAAATGAGTTCCACTGTATTTCGTGGAGCTTACCTTTTTCCATTTAAGTGGAGTGAGAATTAAAATATGAAGGTTGAAACAGACTTATTTGACTTGTTCAAGTAGAGTTCTGGTACTTTTCAGCAGAAAACTTGAACAGGAAAGTGCAAGTCTGACTGAACTCTGTGGGCCATACTTCTAGGTAAACATGCTTAGGATTACACTGCATTTTTAAGCAAAAAATATAGGAAGTCAACGTTTGATTAAAAATTTTGCTAAGCTATCAGTGGGAAAGCCTAATCTGCTTTATAATAGTGCATAAAGCAAAGTATACGCATAATGGTTGGGCAACTCAATGCTATGTATGTTTGGAATGAGTTGCATTGAGGTCCCTGAATGTTACACCCATGTGTGCCCTTGTGGTGTTACAGCCCAAGGCTTCCATATTACATACTATTGATCATAGGAGGACATTTTCAATAACATGTAAAGCTGATCCATTAGGCCTAGATCCCAGTCCAGACCAATGCTAGATAACCCAGATTCTTGAGGGCAATTCCTTTTAAGGGGTTTCCATTGCTGAAATAACGTGAAATGAAGTCTTTGTTGTATGAATTTGGATGAATATGCACATTGTTGTACCTATTTAGGAAAAGAAATGCTTTAAAATAGCAAAGAAGCTATGAACAACCTTTCTGAAGTTGTATTTAACGCACTTTGGCTTAGCCTTGGGATGCTTGGATCTCACTGTGAATGTTAACTCTAAACAGCTAACCTGTTTCTTCCCTTTATTCACTTTTTTTCACCTATCATTGCATGACACACAGGGTCAGTTTTGTGCATGACACCCGCTACCAGTATTGGTAGGTTTCAAACTTCTTTATTGATCTCTTTTTATTGTATTCTGTATCTTCCTTTGTTTGGAGGAAGTGAAACATAATTAGTAAAATTGACACAAATCTGGTAGTTCATCTGGACTTTTACTTGAATTGATAAATTTTTCAACTTATTTATTTGAAAAAATGAAAGAAAAACTCCTGCTGCTTAGATGCAACAACATTTGCTATAATGATCCCACTGCCAAAAGCACGAATACCATGAATTCCAGTCTGCTTTTCTGTTTTCAAAGCAACTATCTTTCTATATTTTATAATTATTAAATCATAAGATATTGAAAAAGCAGTCTAATTGCATCAGTGTTCTAAAGTTTCATAGTGGTGTGCCTATTTCTTCTTTTTGCTGTGTTGTAAGAAATTTTATCAGCGTTTCCCAGAAGTAGTCATTTAAATATTTGCAAGAAAAAGTAGAACCACACTTTCAGTCTAAATCACATTTATCTTGGATGATAATAAAGCAATCTTAGTGCAGCGATCTTGAAAGCAAGTGCTATTGAATTCAGTGAGACTTATTAACAAGTAAGAGTGGATAGGATTACAGAACAAGAGTTAAAAATTTGAAAGGTTGTCTTACTGGTTTTAAAAATTAAAAGTGTGTTCAGCTAATTTGTTTCCCCAAATTAGTCTTGAGTATTAAAATGATCCTGTGGAATGAATTTAGTTTGATGACATCTGTTGTCTTTGAATTAAGGATTTGAAATAAATGTTTAGCTTAGATGTTTCCTTTGTGTTTTGGTTAAACACATAGCAGTTTATCCATAAAAGTGTACTAAGTAAGGTGAAACTAAATTACCTTAATATCTGTTTTCCTCTTTTGGAGCAAAGAAATTACCAACTAAATTAGGAAAATTATTCCAGACAGTAAAATGAATCAGATTAAATTTGAGAGTCATGCAGATCTAATGGAATGTATCTTCAGAAGTATCAAAGGGTCTTTTCAAAAGTAAAAAAATAAACTTAACATTAGAGTGTATAGAATCAGAATTAAGTTCTATTTAATTATTTAATCTTTTCCATTTCCAGTATTAAAGCGAGAAGTACATTATACTCATAAATAAAAGGTCAGACTCTTCAGTTTGATAGAAAATTGTAGGTTTAGTAACCAATACGGCAAATTATTGCTGGTGGAGGGAAGGCATTATCATAAGCAGTTAACAGCATCTTGATACAAGGATGATGTGTTAACTGTTTACTTAAGAATGTCGCCTGGTTTCCTTTATGCTAGAAACGGTATTTTGAGAGATTAAAAGAGGGAAGTCCTTTGCATAGTCGAGCAAAATGCAATAGTGAACTGGGGAAGAGGAATCAACATAGATCAGCTTTTCCCAACCTAGGGTCCTCCAGATGTTTTGGACTGAAGTCCCAGCGTTCCTGATCATTGGCAGTCCAGTGGGAGTTGCTTTCTGACATGCCTACAGAATACCAGTTGAGGAAGCCCAGCATGGAGCCAAAGGGGCAAACACCTGATGCAAGAGAGAGTTGGGGAGCCTTAATCATTGTGGTTACACATTTATGGTACCACAAAGAAAAGGGGCCACTAGGAATAGGGAGGTTATTACAAGCAGTGGAAAAAGCTAGATTATGGCTAAAAATGCTATGCAAGACATGTCCCATATTGCTTCTGATATCTATATTGAAGAAAAGTGTTCTGCGCCCTGAAATTGATGGAAAACCACAGAGCCAGGATAAAGATCTACAGCACAATCCAATGAAGTAGGTTTCACTGTGTTTGCTGGGCTTTACCTCTTGCAATTGCTGCCTTGAAGAGAAAAGTAACATGATCATTGCAACTGGAGGGTGCAATTATTTCTGTAGAAGATTTTTGCATTCATTGCTATGGAAAGGGTTCATAAAATAGACTCAGTGGGAAGGAGACTTCAGTAGCTTAAGTCTATAATGATCATAGGCTATTTGATCTGGCTGCTCCAAAATGAGGCTACATTTTGAAAACGATGACAAGAAGCAGATTTTGATACTGGTAACATGCTGTCTGTATGCATTCAGAAAAGTCAGGCCCAAATATTATTCTAGTTCACACAACATGACAAGCTTGGGTAGCGTTTGGGTTCTTGAACTGTGGTTCGTTGTGATGTGTGATCCTCGCAGTGCTAATAAACTATGAACAACTCAGAATTCACAACCCAGCAACAGACCATGTATTCTTCTTGGTTTGTTAATATGGCAAGGTTCATTCAGTACAACAACCCAAGATTCAACAGTCAGCCCACACTGTTGCTTGTACTCCAAGAACAAAGTGTAATGGGATAAAGGATTTAAGGAAAGAGTAATGGGATAAAGGATTTAAGAGCCAAATAGATACTAAACAGGCTTGCAGTGAAGGTAAAAGGTTTGGGTTGAGAAATTCTGCTGGAAAGTAACTGTGAACACCAGTAACTTTAACCATGAAGCAATGAAATGCTGTGAAGACAAGTAAGAATTGGGCAAGACTTCTTTCTCCTTTCCACAGCATCTGCATGCATGACCCCCAAAATCTGCTTCTGAGGGTTGAGAAACCTTTGAAAACAGAATGGGATGGAGGTGAACTTACGGAAGTAGAGATGTCTTTTACTTGCATGGATGAAAGCAATTAGGATTCTTATAAGTGAATTCCCAGTTCCGCTAGTTCTACCATACTTGAAACATTTTCGTAAGGAGCACGTGCTACTAGATTTCTTTTGTAATTTGGGGAAAACATGACTGTTTTTCCTTAAATGAACTGACTGTCTTCATGAAAACACAAATTGAATGTCAAATGATTAAGTAGAAAAAAACCAAGAAGCCCAAAATAACCTTTTTTTTCTGGGAATCGCTGATAACTGTGACAAACCTCCTTTAAATTGTACTTGTAATAAGCTATTTTCCCTTTTGTTTTATTTCTCTGCCATGCTTTCTTGCTTTGCATTGTGATTGCATGCCATCTGCCGGTTTAACCCATGATGGCTTGCCGCTCTGATATTCACCATGCCAAAATTCCACTTCCATTACCATAATGCTACACACTCCTGTTCATTGCTTCCATGGCTCCCCTCCTGAAAGTACCCATGATGCACAGCGCTACGTCCGCCACTGTCTCTGCAGCAGCAACTCCTGCAGCAAGCGTCCCCTTCGCCGCAACAGCCACAGCCAATCAGGTTTGCTCCTTTTAAAGCTTTCTTTCACAAATCCCAAACTCTAAATGAGTGCTGGTACTTACTAAAAAAAAATTCTCCTGGAGAATTTTTTTCTTCATGTTCTTTACCCATCAAACTTTATTTTGAAGTAGTTCTCTAGCAAGTACTTACAGACAGGTTGCACTTATTTAGAGTTAACATTTATTGCAAAGAACGGTGTAGCTGTGTCTAATGTTACACGGTTGTGTTTTTTGTTCCTAACCCTGTGTAATTAACCCAACTGATCTATGGTCATTTCAGTAGTGGTCTGTTATACACGAGTCGTCTAATTAACTTGGGAGGGGGGGGGAGGGGAGGGGGGGAGGGGAGGTTGGGTTAAATCAGATTTCAAATGTTAACTACCCTTTCTCCATACAGTAAGTATAACTAGCTAATTGGTATTTTCCAGAAGGCTTAAACAAACACTGAAAGGACAAAGTCAGTGGAATGATATAGAATAATTCATATTTTTGCTTAACCTGGTTAGGAAGAAGGCTGCACAGTGTCACTCTGAGATTTTGAGGGAACCTCAGATCAGAAGTTTCTAAGAACATCTATCAGCAATCCTCAAGATCGCTTGCTAATCACTGCCCTTCTCTGGTTGATCTCTGCGTGTATTTGAATATTTCTATTAATTTGAGAAATGGTAAAAATAGAGATGGAAGTACTAGAAGCTGGATTGGCATCTACATGGGCACAGAAGATAGAAAGCAGCCCTAATACTGTTCTCTGAGTTTTGGGGGTTTTGCTAAATGCCTATCTTCCTACTGGAGTATTCCCTCTTCTGCAGGAAGAGCATTTAGATAGACTGTTCCAGTGCATAAAGCCATGGGAGAAAGTCTGTTAAATCGGAAAGAGAGTGGAGCCTGACTTGCATACACCAAAGAAGCGCTAAACTCACTTCAGCTCTTGGCCTTACAATATTTTCAAAATTCTAGAAGCAAACATACAAAAAAATTCCTTGTGCCCACATGAATCAGTCCCCATAATCTTAGATTGTTCAGTTTGATGGCACATTTTAATTTATTTATCAAATCCTAGAACAGCTAATTTGTTTATTTCACATGTTTTTATTTTCTTATATTGCAAATACCTTGGTTCTCTTTTCATAGGATGTTTGCTACAGTATTGCTCCTGGCTTATGTTTTTTGTCTAGCAGCTGTGGCTACCCTACAAGTCATTTTGATGTCCCTACAAGCCATTTTGAAACCTAGCACGATGTCCTAAGTCACATTAAGGAATCTAGGAGAATGTGCCATTAGAGAAGTGTTCATTTAAAGCAGCAAGCATGTTTTTTTAAAGGATGGAGCGGTGTGGTTGTGGCTTTGTAATCATATGATGTAAGGAGCTATATGATTCTCTTCCTGTTCTCCATTTTTATCTTCTCAAGAACTGTGAAGTAGATTAGAGAGCCAGTGACTAGCGCAAAGTCACCCGGTGAGCTTCATCCATCTCCTGAGTCCCAGGCCAACACTCTGATCATTGGCTGTGTGTGCATTTTTTTCTAATCCATTTTTTTCCTTTGTTCTGGACCTGCATCGTGTCCCCACTCCTGCTAATAAAGGAGCATCGTTTTATATTAGATGCTTTGATGTTGCTTTACCTTGTCCTGTAAGAGCAGAAGTCGTACCCTTAGCATAGGCAAGCAGAACAGCTATCATTCTTCTCACCTTTGTGGAAGTACGGAAAAGTGGACTCCACCCCAGACCACACCTTGCCTCCATGGCCACACGCACTTTCTGTACACTGGTGGTACCGCTATGTGCATGCTTTATGGTTGGACCAGCAAGCACCTGTTGAACAAACAGGGACACACCTGGCCTGGTCTCATTGAGCAAAGGGGTAGCAGGTGATGAAAAAGCCTGCGTGAGGTCACCTGATTTTTTCTAGGACATTTCTTTTTCATTTTTATTTTTAATGCAGCCTCCTTGTTTTGCCCTCTCAGAAAACAAGTTAAAAGAGTTGTTGGAGGAACCCCAGTCAGTAGACACCCTCACCTCAGTTACTGCTTTATAGCCAAACCAGAGGGCATATTCAACAAAGTTGCATAGTGGTACTTGTCAGCTGACTGTTAAAAGTATTTGTTTTTTAAGCCTGTGGGTTTGAGATTAGTGTGTGATATGGTAGAGTAAGATGGTCTGGTGGAGTAAGATTGTGGAGTAAGTTAATTGAGCAACATTTTCATTAAAGATTTCAAGCATCATTCATATCTTTACTTACAAAAATGTGTTTAATTTTCCTAATAAGAATGTTCAAGCTAGGTGAAGAATGACTTTAATTCCATAGATTGATAGTGAACATTTGGCATGTATGAACTCCCTGAGAGTTTGTAGCAAAACTTTGGGTCATTACTGCTATTCTGGAAAAACTGAAAACAAACTCCGCAACTAGGAACAGAGTTACAGGTTAAATCATGTTGTGGATTGTAGTATACTTAGATTTCAGGAAGAATTTCAACCAGGTTCCCAACTAGGTTCTTGTTGACAAGCTAGTAAAGTTTGGTGTAGACAGTGCTATTGCTAAGAGGATTTGTAACTGGTTGGTGATACCAAAAAGTGTTCATTTTGGCTGATTGTCAACCTGAAAAGAAAAGAAAAGGCAAGTGGAATGTTACAGGGACCTGTCCAAGGACTAGTGTGCCGTAACATGTTCCTCAGTGACTTGAATGAAGGAACTGAAGAGATGCTTAAAATTTGCAGATGACATCAAGCAACGCCAACATGCTAGGGGTGGTTAATACGATAGCAGATGGAAATCTTGGTAGGATGGAGAATGGGGCCAAAACTGACAAAATAAATGCCAGCAGAGATAGTTATACAGTTATAAATGTGTATAGTTAGGACAAATCAAGTGTACAGATATAGGATGGGTGGATGAGATCTGGCTTGACAGCAGAATGCTCAGTTTTTTAGTAGACTGCAAGTGACCATCAATCCACATGGTGATGTGCCTGCTAAAAGCCAAAGCAATTAAAAGCAATTCCTAGCAGCATCAACAAACATACAGTGTTCAGACCACGGAAAATATTGGTGCCAGTCTACTCTTGTTTGGTTAGCCCTCACCTGGAGTCCGGAGTCCAGTTTCTGACCCTGCAGGTTATCAAGGAGACTGGAATATGTCCAGAGGAGGGTGGCAAGCAGAGTGGGTGATACGGAGACAAGTCTTGCAAGAAAAAGTTGAAGGAGGTGCTTGCGTTCACTTGGCGGAGAGAAGATTAAAAAGCAGTCTCATAGCCAGAGGTTTGAAGGGGGTCAGACAATGCAGAGTTGTCTTCCCAGAGAATAGTACCTGAACCAGATTACAGGAAAAGGGACTTCCTGGGGGTACAAGATCATCTGCCTCAGGAGGTGGTGATCAGCTGTCCTTCATTTGAGGTTTCTTAGCAAAGGATCGATGGCCACCTAGAGGGGGTCCCATAGCAGCAGATTTCCTGCAACAGCTGGGATTCTTCTATGATTAAAATGTCCGGCATTTATATTCAGAAAAATATAGATAAGCAAACTACCTTTCCAAACTGCACAGAGGATCCATAGAATGTTCTGTTTCAAAAAGTGTTTAGAAACACTTAGCATTTGTCTAAAATACATAGGTAAACTCCAGTAAGGACAAACTTCTGGTAAGTTTATATAAGACATTTAGGATTTATATACCTATAATTTATCCTATATTTACCTTTACCCATATTTACTCACATTCAAAGAATTGAAATTTTAAAAATATTTTGTTTTCAGGAACCTCTTGGTACTTCCAAAGCAGCACTTATAGTTACTGAATTGAATTTCTGTTTGAGAAAATAGTCGGCTTTCTGCAATTTGCAAGCTGTGATCTTTTCAACCTTTAGTAGAGAAACTTGAAAAAAGTATCTTCATAGTCTCATAACACAAAAAAGAAAAAAAATGCTTGGGAGATCTGGATAGGTTATAAATCTATCAGTGTCAGTGTGGCTAAACTTCACTGAATCCACACTAAAAGTACTCCAGGGTGAGTCTTCTTAAACCAGTGACCATTTGTATCATCCTGCCAAATCTTGCTGCACAGCAGCAGCCTTTGGTCTAGTAAAATGTGTCACTCATAGTCTATAGCAAAAATCCACCCATGTCCATGTAAAATTAGATACTGAATGCATTCAAGTACATCCTTCCCATGAGCCTGCCCCGTCATCGGCCATGCTGTTTTTGCTCTGCTTTTGAATATTTGCAGTCATTATTGATGAAACTTTGAAAACAGTCAATCCCAGGACTAACTATGGAGGCATTTCATAAATTGCATTGTTATTTCTACTGTTTGCTGATAGAGGATCACACCAAGACCTAGGTGGAGAAGCTGGTATATTTCTAGAAATGCCATTGACTTCAGTAAGATCATAAGCCCCTGATAATGGGATAATAGTACTGACTGGGTCTGACAGGTTTGTTGCAAGGATTACAGAATAATAATATTTGAAAACAAGAACCATAATTCAGTGTTAGATATGCTCTGTGTGCGAAAAGTCCTGGATCCAGGCCCTGTATCTCCAGATAAAGCTAGCACAGATGTCTTTCTAAAGCTCTTGGAGAGGCCCTGCCAACAAGTGCAGAAGACAGTGCTGAGATAAATGGACCAATGATGTGATGACTTCCAGTGTTTGTAAGTACAGAAAAAGGTTGTGCATTTCACAAAGCACAAGGTGGGAAACGGAGCCCTTTCCTGCTCTTCACACAGTCAGCCATGCTGTCTTTAGCTTGCTTTGGCTTGCCTGGTTCATGATTTGTCCTGGATTTTAGGTGTTTCAGCCTAACAAGCTTTTAGCCTTGGTGCTTCCATTTTTAAACTTGAGCTCCTGTCAGTTGTCCTCACACCAGCCAGTTATCCATCACTGTACCGTGCATTTATCTTATGTGATTTACAGTATTTGTATACTGTGTCTTGTAATTCAAGCAGAATCTGGGTTGGTGAACAGCAGAAGCTAAAAACAGATAAAAGAATAAAAACAATAATATTACAAATATGTATTCTGTCTTTCCTGCCATTTGCAGTTTCTCTTCCCGTGCCCTCCATTGGTTTTTTTCTAATATGTAAGAAGGAAATTGAATGGCACTAGCTATGAAATGTAGGGTAGAATAGAATGACTGATTGGAGTGGTTTGGGTAAACTCAGCATACCAAGGAGTCAAAACAAAAAAAGATTCTTGCGCCATCTTAATGACTAAAACAATTGTTACAGCATAACCTTTCTTGGATTAAAGTCCATCAGATGCATGGAGTATGATGTCGAGTTTCTTATGCTAAAATAAAAGGGTTAGTCATTAAGCTGTTGCAAGGCTGTGTTGTCTGCTACAACAGGCTAATATGGCAACCATTTGGAGAGAAGTGAAAAAAACCACTCTTTTAGTAGTTAACTTTTTCCAATATGCTCACGAAAACGCCTGATCAAGCAATAATTACATCGCAGTTCTGGATAATTCTTTCTTGAAAAATGGCTGAAGCAAGGATAAAATGTTATCAGATGCATCTGAGATAGAGTGAGGGAGAGCTCCTGGGAGACTGCTGAAGGTACCTGCCTGGTAGTCCAAGACTGTCTAATTCTGAGTAGCAGCAACTGTCCTAGATTAATTGCTCTTTCATGAAAGATGCTTGGAACTGAACCTCAGACCTTCAACGTGTAGAACGTGCTCCGTCGTGGAGCTGGGTCCCCTTCCCTAAATATCCGACCCACACACCCTAGTGTTATCCTTTCAGAGCACCCCATTAAGGAAACAGAAGATGCTAATAAATTATAAATATATACACTCTACACAAACTTTCTTAATGGAGTGATATTTTCAATCACACCTTAAAGCTGAGCATGTGATTAAGATCACTTGGATCTATTACAGTTGGCTTCTTCAATTTTGTTCAAAACAATTGTCAAAGGATAAGCCAGCATCTGCTGTCAAACCAGAAGTAGCCGGCAGTTGAAAGTCTCTTGCGCCTTTTGACACATTTAAAGGAGAAAAGTGGCGGCCTTGTTCATTGTGTTCTGCTGGGGAGGGAGCTGCTGCCACCAGTCACTGCCAGCTGACATACTTTAGCTTTGTTTTAAGTCATGCCATTTGGCAGTAGTGGCAAAGGTAAGGAGAAGCAGCAGCTAGCTAGCAACTTGCGACTTGTGCTTTGTGCTGACAGACTGGATTTCAAGTGGGGTGCAGTCCTGTACCTTAGACAGAAGAAAGCCATGCAGCTCCCAGCCAGCTGGGTTTATTAGACGTGTCTGCCGAGCTCCTCAAAACAATACCTTCCAAGTGAGGTGGGCCATGCCCACCTGCCGGCCCCCCCCCCCCAATGTAATGTCTTGATTCAGTTCATAGATTTTACTCTAAAGATGGATTGACTTGTCCGGCGGGGCTTTGCTCTTTCTCGCAGTGCTGCAAGTGTGTTTCAGGCAGCCTCACACTGCCAAGCGGGCTGCCTTCAAGTCCGAGGGAAAGGGGCACGTGCCCTTCCCTGACAGAAGTGGGGCTCCACGGGGTGGGAGGCACAGGTTGCAGCCTTGCATGGCAGTGCCCCTTCCCCTGGAGGAGGGAAGCGGGCAAATAGCACATGCAAGGGCATGGGCGACCCACGCTTGGGTGGGACATCCAGCCCCCTCCCTCCCCTACACTGGGGCTGTCCGGCATGTCATCCGGATGCAAATCTCGCAGCAGGCAGGGGGCCAGTTAAGGGGCCTGCCCTCAAATCATGTCAGACTCCAGTCTGTAGCCAGTGAAGTTGTGCCCCAGCTACAGCCCGACCTTGGCTCTGGGTAATTGCTCTGCTCCTTTGCTGGGACAGTGACTTGGGGCACAGGTGAGCTTCCCTGGGGAGAGCCTCCCAGAGTTTAGCCTCCCCACCCTCACCGAAAAAAGATTCAGAGACAGGAGAGGTTACAAAGAGCCAGAGGTCGCAAAGAAGGGCGGTAGAGCTGAGATGAGGAGAAAGGAGCCAGGGAAAGGGAGTGTGCACGCACACACAGAGTGGGTGCTGCTCACGTAGCCCCCTCTCATGCAGCCAATTCATCGCCTAATTAGCACCGTCATGTTTTCAGGGATAAACGTGTTCTTCTTTGTTGGGTGCCCGTAGTCGTGACCTCCAGAGCCGTAGGAGTGATAAAACACTGCAGGAAGCGGGAGAGACCCTGAACGCTTCCTTTTGCAAGTGGTGGGTGAAATCTCGTTCCACCTTCCTCTCTCCAGCAGGGCCTGCCTCCTGCTCCTTCATCCTAGTGCAGACACAAGGCATGAGTTGCTAAATGTGGCATACTCATAGGCGTGCCGCAAGAAAGGGAGGTAGTAGGCAGTGGTGAAGCGTGGGGTTGGCAGTGGATCCCAAGGGGGCCCTTGCATACAGACAACCAAAGGCGTTGGAGGCATTTGCAACTCCATGCAGCGCACCCAAGAATGGCCTCCGGGCACTCCTGGAGACAAAGATTCTCTGGCAGTGAAAATCAGCCCAAGCAGGTACCAGACTGAACACTGACATGGCAGAATCACATGCTGATGAATCCTTTGTAATTTGCTGGTGGGGTCCTGACCTTAATTAGAGGTGAGTTACAAGTTGGGAAAGAGGTCAGATACCCAAAGGGCCTGTCAGTATTTTGAGTGTTAATATTGAAAAGATGGAGTCATCTGTATGCTGTTAATTCAAATTCATAAAATAGTTGGATGACTTCATTGTGCAATCCCAAGGAAAGTTGTACTGGGCCCAGAATACCTTTATGGAAAGAGTATGCGTTTAATACACTTGTGTCCTTGGAAGAGCCCCGGAACCACCACCACTTTTAATAATGTTGATGCTTTGATGTAAATGAGAGAAGCAAATACTTTTCTGTCAGGCTCAGCTGAAAGAAGCAGCCTATGCATGTACTGCAGTGATGGCGAACCCTTCAGAGGCCGAGTGCCCAAACTGCAACCTGAAACCCACTTACTTAACCTAAAGTGCCCACACTGCAATAAAACCTGAATGCTGAGGTTTTAGTTTAGAAGAAACAACTCACAGCCAGTCCAAGCAAATATATGTATATCCTTGGCAGCACACTGACCGGCCATGCAAATCTTGGACGAGTTGCAGCTAATGAGTTGCTGCTCGTGACGTCATCGCCTGGTGCCGCTACTCCTTTCTGAGCATGCGCATGGCCCCTACGTGCGCTGCTATCCGATGCTCGGCTGCTGGGGCAGTGCTGGGGTGACAGAGAGGGCTCTGCGTGCCCGCTGCGGCACACGTGCCATAGGGTCGCCATCACTGGTGTACAGTATGTATATAGCAAGGGAGAAGCGTATGGCATCGGTAGTGGTGAACATTCTGGCATAATGCCATTGCGAAACACTGAGAAGATGCCATCAATATAGTGGTGGGAGCTGGAGTGGAAGGAAGGAAGGAAGGAAGGAAGGGAGGGAGGGAGGGAGGGAGGGCGGGCGGGCGGGCGGGCGGGCGGGCAGGGGAAGCCCCAGGCCCAGCTCCAGTATCTGCCCGCAACATCATTCGAATCATGCTCTGATTGCCATGACATCATAATCAATGACATACAGATATCAGATGCATTTCTGAAAAACACCTCAACCGATAAATGAACTTTTGTAGGGTTATTTGTAGGAATCTGAATAAAATAGTTTGGCCATGTTATATGCTCATGCAACCTGGTCACTGTGGCCTGTGGTGGCTTGTTGAAGCCTAGAACATGCCAGGAACCATTTGCCGGTTTAGTCACCCAGGTGGCATGGCTTGTTGGAAGGGGGCCAAACCGAGCAGCCCATGGGTTATTTGAGGGTTGCTTCCCCCTTAGGCAGGTCTTGCCTCCCAGGTTTGGAGAAGAGGACAAGCCACATTTGGGCAGGATAATAGGCAGATGGCCCCCAATGTGCCATGCAGTGATCCTTGGATCCATTCTCTTTAGTCTTTTGGCTTCTCACCAGTTTTGGAGACTGGCATATCAGTGTCTCCAGCAATTTGCTATGCAGGCATTCGGTGAAGTCTGAAGTCATGTGAATGGACCTTTGATTGCACAATAGGATGTCCCATTCTCTACGGCCCCTTGCAGCTTCTCACTCACACTGCCCCTTGAGGCACTCTGAAAGAGTCCCCAAGCTGCTGGGAGACATTTTGAGGGTGTGGGGGCAGCTTCCTATTTCACTGATGAGAACTGTCCTGTTGGTAGAAAGGATTTACTTTTATTTATTTATTTATTTATTTATTTTACAAATTTGTATGCCGCCCCCTTGCAAACAAGCCTTGGGGCGGCTAATGGGATACCACCTAATGGATTAATGGGATACCACCTAAGAATGATGTATCTGGCTAGAATAAGCCCCTGTAACATGGCAAATGGTTTTGAACATATCTTGGCTAACGATAGTTTGTGATGGTTTTTATGTCATATAAAATATAATCTTTTATAATAAGAACTTGCAATTAGTACATAAGAGTTCTGATCAAGCCTGCCTCCTTTTATAAGGAATATAAAACTGGATCACCACTCAAGCTAATAATTGTATGTATACTTTCACAAGTGAATTAGCAGCTCTGTGATAGTGCCCAGCATCTCATATACTCCAGTTAAGGGTGCATGCTTGTAACCTTGAACATTAAATAATGAAAATCAAACTGGATCCTCCTGGATTATCTCAAAGTAGGTCTTCATTCAAGCATCACATTCCGTAGGTTAGCTGGCAAACGACATACCAGAAATTTGTATATGCACCCTCAAGCAACTACCTAGAGAGATTTACCTTCAATGCAATGCCTTTTAGAAATACATCAGCCTAGCAAATAAGTCCACAGAATACCAACTAGCCTGTTGGTGTCATTTGTGAGCAACAAGAACTCCTCCTGCCACCCAGAGGGCAGGTTTTACTCACCAGAGGAGTGGCAGTCTAAAATGTTGAAGTAGAGACCCACTCCATTATTTTTAGCAGTTCCGAATCCCATTAAGCAGGTGATGTATTAATATATGAGTCTTAGTCAGATATTCATGGATGCATATTCCATTCCTGGTTTGGTCTTGAATGCCAAACCAGAATTATAGGAAATATTTGCACGTAGGGTAGCATGGTACCTGGGGACTTCGACTGGGGAAGCTGAGCATAGCTACCTTTCAGCAATGTGTGTCAAAGCAGAGGGCAGAGGTACTGCTCAGCAGATTATAAGGACTGGCTTGCTAATAGTGCATTTCTAGTGCATACACACGAAATAATCAGCATTTTTCTCTGTACCTCATTGAGCTGAACGAGCACAACTGTAAAAAACCTCCATGTAATTTATGATTATGTTTATGGTTGCATTTATGTTCCACCCTTTTTCCTCCTACAAGGAATCCAAGGCAGCTTACATGGTGGTCCCCTTCTCCATTTATCCTCACAACAACCCTGTGAGGCCGGTCGGGCTGAGAGTCTGTGAGCGCCACAGCTGAGCGGGGCCTGGGACCCAGATCTCCCGAGTCCCAGTCCTGCACTCTAAACCACCGTATCACACAAGGCCCAGCTTAGCTGAGAACAATCTGAGGCACATCCTGCCATTTTGAGGTGGCAGGAAAGTAAACGTAAAGAGGGTTTCATGCAAATGAAAACATCCCAGTAGCACGCTCATCAATGATCTCTTTTCTTTTAACAGATAGTCCTGAAATAGACAACAGGAATGGAATGGAATGTCAACAGACCTCGCTGAGAACAGCAAAGCATTGTTATTGTACATACTACCCTGTCTCTTCCTCGATAGAATTGCCACAAACTGCATGCTGAGTAAAGAGTTTGTTCGTCTGGACAAATCACAAAACACTAAAGAGCTAGTGCTGCTATATCATATAGGAATATTAAATATGGTATGCTTAGTATATTCCAAACTAATCTAGTTAACTACCTGATGCCAGCTGTGATGGTTCAAGACATAAAAGGGTAACATTTTACTTTTAAAAGTTTTATACAACACCGTTTACTTCTTAGGGATATTGTCTTACCACCATAATTATAGCTAATGTAAGTAGTCCTATTCATATATTATCGTAGGGTTCACAACTTTATGGATTTTTCAATGTTAGCAATAAATGATTTACATTGGCCACTAAGCCCAGGATCCAAAGAACCACAGAATTAGTTCCACGTGGGCAGGATCACCTGGCGGTGTGCATTTCCCACCCAGCAGCCCCACCTTCTTTGCATGGCAGGCTGCTTTTGAAATTGTGACAATTCCAAAAGCGGGTTATGATTCGACACAAGAGTCTTCTGCTCAGAGGAAGGTGGCAGCAGGCAGGGGAGCTGAAAATCACACCAGCCGCACACAAGCTCTTGAGTGTACCATGGTAGCTCTTCGGATCTTGGCCAATATATACCAACAGCAGATTTACCTTTTAACCCTTTTGACAATTTTGTACTCTCTTGAGAAGCTCACTTCTCTGCTGGGCAGTTGATGCCAAGACAAAAGAAGTGATGTGGAAGTGAAGCTGTGTTCCAGCCAGTCACCACCCAAATGTCCCAAACAGAGGATCCAAGGGAAAGCACAAGTTGTGGAGACGCACATGAGCTCGTTTTGGATACGTATTGAGAATCGATACTGGAATCATGGCATTCTAGAACTAAATTAAACCTTTGCACGGTATGATTTTCATACCCCTAACAAAGTCTTGACTATGTTATTTTACAAAGAGAGAATATTTTTTAAGAAGCCTTTGCAGAAGTGCCTAAATTTTGCCACAGTAGACTTGAAACTAAGTAGTACTGTGGTCTGTAATTGAATCTACACCAAGCGATTAAGCTTTCACATTTACAATCAGGTTACCAAAAAGAACTTGTTATGAAATAACTTCTTCCCAATTAAAGAAATGGGACTATATGTGAAATGATTAGCATGATATTCTAATTTAATTCAAACTGAATGCAGTCATTGTTAAAATTGATAAGTGACTTTAATCTAGATGATTAGGAAATACTGAACAGGATGTAGAGAGAGCTTCATTTTAATCCATTGTTACTGTTACCATATTTTTAAAATCAGGTTAAAGAAGTTGTAACCGGATTACAGCACAGAGAAAGAAACTAGTTCTTTTAAACTTTTTCTTTAAAAGCTTATTTTATGTCACAGAAATATGAAGATATCTTTAATACAGCTATATACATATTATATATACACATACATATATATGGACAAAACAGATTTTAATGTTTACTTTTTTAAATACTGTGTTGATTTACAAGGTAATTATATACATTTGATTAATGTAGGAGGTTGCTTTTTAAGATTTGTTTCCTCCACTGTTGTACCAAATATGTCACATTTCACATTTTATATGTTGCACATATATCACATAAGTACATAGTTTTTAAATTATTGTTTATAAAACAAAAAACAGCTGTCCTATGGAAATATGTATAATTGTTTAAAACATCTGTTTTCTTCATGCAAACATTATGAATGATTGCAGTATTTTAACTTAGCCTTTTCAGATTAATTCTAAGCTTTTTAGCTTTGGCAGCACCGCCTATCCTCAGACAAGAAGCACTAATTGATTTTTGCTAATGAAATTTTTTTTCAGTGTTAATCTTGTTTTTAAAAAGTCTGATATCTGATTATAGTAAAACAGTAACTCTGATCACCTAATGGGGAGAAAAAACCCAAAACTGATGGTAAGCATACTATAGTGTTTGTAATCTTGCATCTGTCTTAATTTGTGAGGAAGATACATTTTATTTTAATTTAATTTAATTTTTACTTGTACATTTTCTCAGCTGTTAAACTAGATTGTTGACTTGGCCATTTACCTACATCTGTAGTTGTTGGTTTTGTTTTGGGTTTTTTTTTTTTTTTTTTAACAATAATCCATTTAAACATTTGGTAGTTTATTGAACAAAACTAAATGACAATTTATATATGTTGTTTAAATATTTAAACTGTAGAAGGAACATTTTAGTGAACATGGTATGTTTAACCAACTATTTTCTTAGAACCACTCCTATATTGTTTTTCTATCCACTAAGGATCACACTTTCAGTACTAATACAAATTTTCTTCCTGAACAAAAAGAGAGAACCTATTTTTTAAAAAAAGAATAATTCCACTGTATTGGTATGGAAGTTTGTTCTGTTTTTTCATTAAATATATATATATATCAACTTTAAATAATTTATTTCCAAATAGTTGGGTTGGTCTTAATGGAGCTATGCTGGAATAAGTTTTATCAGTGTCTAAATGCATGAGTCATAGAGGTTGTATAGCTGGGGAAAAACAGTAGCCACCCACATAATCCACTTTGGGATATAGATGCACCCCAAAAACCCAGTCTGGGTTTGTAGATAATGCTAGCTCACGGTAGGGCTGTTGAATTTGGAGTTCTGTGTTCTATAAATCCATCTGCACTAATCATGCTTTGTTAACCACAAACAACCCAGGAAAGAACCAATGGTTAGTTCTTGGATTATGTACTCCAGGTTGTTGTTACGTGTGCAGCCAGAACCAAAGGTGATTCTTGGGTTGTTTTATTACAGAAGCAGCAGGCAAGAATGGCCCAAAAGCTCCATTCCCTGTGTGTCACAAAGGCATTTGTGATATGCCAAAGGGAGGGAGGAGGCAGAGGAGGAAAACAAGAAACCCTTGAAAGAAACTGCTGTTTGATTGTCTGCTAGGAAAGTCCCTGGATAGGGCAGGAAGCCATGGGGCATTCAGGGTGGAATAATGTGTACGTTGGCTTTATGTGGAAACCAGACCACCTCAGTCCACTTGTTCCCTCTACATCTCATTGGCCCCTTTATTCTTAATCTGCTTCCCTCTGCATTGAACTTGCCATCTGATTCCTGTCCACTGAAGCACTACACAGGCCTTTGCCTGAGCAGGCGCGGTTTGTGTCCGCAATGTCCCTGCAAGCATGTTCGGCCACTGCTCAGCTCTTCACACTTCATGCGCAAGGGTCTTTGAGTAGCAGCTGGGGGAGCATCCGTGGGTGGTGCATGTGCATGTCCTGTCTTCACCTCAACAGTATTAGTGTTGCATGTGAGCACCAGCAGAAGGCTTTTGTGGCCCTCCATTCCAGCCCCACCCCGATGTTCTTCCCCAACGAGCAACTCGCCTTGCAACCTTTGGGCATCTGAACCGATCATACAGCTTCATCTCACCTGCTTGTCTCACCTTGATGTTCTGGTTTCAGTTTTTAGCCTGTACCACAAACCGGACCCTGTGTTCAGCTTTTATCTGCTTATCTGAAAAATCTGCATATTTCCATCCCAGCTCTAGCTTGCCCCTATGAAGGCAGCCCAGCCCTGTCATTTCAGCCAGATTCTGTAGGATAACAGGACTTCCTCATTCACAGAGATTGTGATCTCCAAGAAGGCAAAGTCGTTTTTATAGGCCTGGCTCCCTCCTGCTTCTACTTGGCTGCAGTTCATTTAGTCTCTGTGCCTCTTGCTTTAAATCCAAATTGATTAAACTAGCATAAATATAAAATATTAACAACATACTTTTTATTTATTTATTATAGAGTAATTTTGTAGAATACATTGAATTTGGGAAGATTTGAAACTATTTTTTGGTATAAATATTATTTGCCAAAACTTCATTTATATTTTGGAAAAGAATGTCTAATAATGGTAATGGACCTTATGTTGGTTTTATTTTTAAATAACTCCCTTGAAATTACCATAAAATGAGCCAATATAGTCAGTCAGTACAGAAGCTCAGACATGATTTCAAGTTACTGGAGATGTCTCTCTATTTTCTGTAAAAGCACCTCACCGAAATACCTTAATTTGCCCATCCAAAACAATCAGTGGCAACATTCACATCTCATATTTTTTCAGTAACAGTTAAATAAACCCCTTATATTATTCCATGTACTGTAACTATTAGCAGCCTGTTTAAATACCCATTTATGAATTTGTTGAGATATTATTTAATTACCCAATGTGGAACTATGGAAATAAAAAGGAGCATTTTAAAATTAATCTTGTACCTCAGCTTTATTTTTTAGTGGTGATACTGAGAGAGATGATCCTAAATGGGGAAGAGGGAAAATGGGAGCGTACATTTTAAACGGTTGTGGGTAATAAAGAAATAGAGGGCCGTCAAACAGAGAGTTTGTGATAAAAAAATATGGTGAATTAGCATGCAATGCATCGTCAATTCACGTAGGAACTACACCGATCAAGAATTCATAGTACCAAATAGGAAAGTACAAACAAGCGGAACTTGAGCTTACCAGAGTTCACAAAAAATCCTTCCTGAAGCTTATTCCGACTCAGATCCGTATCAGAAAGCAAACTGCTTTTTTCACATGCAAATCCATGCATATTTTCTGCATATGTTTCCAAACATATGAATCAAGCTGTACATATCTCTGAAACATAAACATTATTCTGCCATTGAGTACAGCATATTTGTGCACATTTTTCGAAGTACACATTTTTCATGCACAGTTTTCAAATGTAAATGTGCTGTGAGAGGCATTGTTTTTTGGTCTGCGACTGGCATTGCAAACTTAGAAATGTGTGGACCTGCATCCAGGTGCATGTTTGGTCTAGAAAGGCGCAAACTGGCTAAACCCTGACCAAAAAGGAACTGGAACCAATTTTTCATGCATCCCGATTGGCAAACTTTTATCCCAGGAAGCAGCTATCTCAAAGTGTCCCTAAGGCACCCTGACCCGAGGTGGTGCCTGTTGACATTCTTTTGAATTACCGCATTTTTCCATCTATAAGACGCCCCCATGCATAGGACGCCCCCTACTTTTCCTACCCATCTCCAGCGAGCAAGCTGCTGCCGCTGCCCCCCAGCACCTCGCCCCCCCACACATGTGCTCCAGTCTCTCCCCATGCGGCCCCCCATGTGTAAGACACACCTCCATTTTTAAGTAAATGTTTTTAAGAAAAAGTAGTGTCTTATACACGGAAAAATACGGTAAGTGTTTAATATTTGCTTTCTGCGATGGCTCCCCGTATGCACCTTAAAAACACAGGTGGTTGGCATGCAAGGCTGTCCAGTAAACAGGGCACCTCTGCAGCAATTCTCTCAGCCTAAGATGTAACGGTGGCAAACCTGTGCCTGGACTTGAGCTCTTCCCTGTTGTGGTGGGGAAATCACAATCTGAAACAATAGAATACTCATCCAGAAAATAGCATTTCCTCCATGTGACAAACTGCAACGCCAGAAGAAAAACCGCTTGGCTATAACCCTTAACTGGACAGAACAGTTGCCTGTACAGGTTTATTTTTTGAGAGGAGCAGCATTCAGTCATGCAAGTCCTACAGCCTAGCCTGGGCAGCTTTATCACATCAGGGTTGCAGCCTGGAGTGTTTCACAAAGTTACTGCTTGTAGAAGCTTTTTACACTGGTTTTGATTCTGTTTTATATATGCTGTTCGGCGGGTCGTTGCTCAAGGTCTTGCAGAACCCCTTACAAATTCATTTAGACTAAGACGTTGCTTGCACTAATTGTGCTAGGTCTGATCACAGTTGTATTATGCTAGCAGCACACCAACTCGTGGCATTTTTCCCTTGCACAATACTAGATATAACCCAGAACCAGCACAGTTGTGATGAGCAGTACATCAATATAAAGTTGTGATGAACTGTGCTTGCGCAACAGCAATTTGTGCACAAGCATATACAATCCTTTGTGCAACAGCTTGCACAAACAGGATTGAAACATGGGATTAGATTTACAATACAAAACATCTGGTGCAAGCATACAAACACTGTCCATAAACAGTACAAGTTTTGTACTGGTAGAATGACATAAAAAATGCAATGGTCAGTAAAAACTATGTCTTCGTTTTGTAATGTTCAACCTGGTATCCTCCAGATGTTTTGTACTGTAACTCTCATCATCCCTAACCATTAACTGGGCCAAATCAGAGTTGTAGTCCTAAATATCTCAAAGGCACCAGATTAAGGAAGTTTGCTTAATGTATCAATTTCTCCTTCTGACTAATACCTCTCTTGAGGCTGGTAAACAGGCAAGTAGACACATTTACCTGGTAAATAACAACATGTTAACTTACCCAATAACTGGTGGAACAAAGATAGCACACAGATATTTGAAAACATTTGTCATGCGGCATTCTGGAGGTGGACGGCCAATCCGAACAGGCATTAAGTGCAGACTCCTCGTACTGTTACTCGCTAGAAAAAATTCCACAAACCTTGGCTTCTGTGGGCATAACCTTTGATAAATGAAGGTACCTTTCAAGTTATTTCCTACTGTTGGGCAAGCTCTCAGAGATAGATCCGGTTCTTCAGCAACTCATGTGAGTCTTACAAAGATCCTGAAGAATGGTTGCTAAACATTCAGATTTAACTTGGCTAAATACTGTAAAACATTTTGGGTTGTCTTGCGAGTTTTTTTCCTGGTAATCTATGTGACAAATACCAAAGTGGAAGGATCACGCGATTATGTCAAGGGAATTCAAAGGGACAAATTGCTTAGATGCATTTTGTCCAGGATTACAATTCTGGGATACATTCCCTATGAAAATTGTTTGTGTGGACAGAGTTCCACTTCCATGCCACCATTCCGACTACAACCACAAAATGGCGCCTCCCAGCCAATGGCGCCAAGACGCCTCCCAGCCAAAAGGCAACTGCACCAATGTTTTGTTTTTTCCAACTACATTCCAACAAAATATCTACAAAAGGAAACTAGAAGGTATAAAAGAATACTTAATTCCTTATGTACAGAACTTGAAATGACTGGAACAATTTGTTGCCTCTATGCTTATGTGAATTCATATTTAAAGATGGTTTTGCTTCCCATCCCTCTGGATAAAAGGATTCTTCCAAAATGTATCATGCACCATGCATTGGAGCAGCTGCCATTCCTCACCAATCCTGTAGGAGCCCCAGTAGCTGCCAGTGGATTTCCAGACCCACTTCAAGGCACGTGTGTTGGCTAAAGCCCCACACTCTGTGGATCTAGGCTCTCTGAAGAACTTCCGATTTAAACCTTCAAGACCCTCTGGAGGCTTTGTCCATTGGGGTGCTCCCTAGATCAGGAAGGCTGTGGGGCACTGGAGAGCACACTTTCTCATTACAGGGCCCTGTCTATGGAATAAGCTACCCAGAGATAGGCAGCTGGCCCTTATGTGGCTGTTCTTAAAATGATTTTTTAACTGTTTTTATTGAAAACGTTGACATTCCACTGCTCTTGGAAGCATGTTTATTTTGAAAGCATGTTTTATTGGAACTGGTTTTATTTTAAAATCTGTTGAATGCAATTGTATTGATATGCCTGCAATGTTGTTTGTGAGACTCCTTGAGAAAACAAAGGGTCTGGAAGCAGGCCTAGAAAGATAAAATAAATCATACATTAGTGGCTTCAAAGGGAGGGCAGGGGTGGGGAGGGGATGACAATAGATGATGAAGAGTCGAACAAAGGAGGAAGTAAGGAATGAGTAGGATTGGGGCAAAATCCTATAGCAGGCCACAAGAAAATGATCAGGCAAGAAAGATTTAACCGTCTGTGAACTATGAACCAAGGGATCAAGGGGACTAGGATAGATGGCAAAGATAGACCATGGCAGGGCTGTTTTAGATGTTTGCCAATGCAGCTCCTGCTATCAGTGCAGCTTCAATACTTAACTACACAAAGCAGGGCTTGCCAATAGATCGGGTCGGTTGTTGTATGTTACTTTCAAATTACCTTCCTTTTAAACCTGAACTCCAAAACTTTCTGGGAACTTGGTTGCCCTGGCCCTTCCAAGACCATTTCTCTCAACTGTATTTTGAACATTGTATCCCTGAAACAATCCTTAGAAACATCTTGCACCTAAAAATCGAAAGGCTTTAGACTATCTCCTTTGATAGAGCTTGGAGTTGGTGGGAGGTAAACAAGAAAGCTCTATTTTTCCTACAGTTGTGTGTTGTTAAATACGTTTAATTATCCTATGGCATAGCTGCAGTAATTCTTTTCATGCCAGGTTGCAAAGTCCCTCTCGGATACTAAGCACAGGCCATAATCACCTACTAAATATGAAAAGGTGAGAATAATGGTACATCTTTGGCTAGTGTGCCACCTTGTGGTGTTTCCTTGAGACATCTCTAGATTGGCACCTCACAAAAGGTGAATCCATCTTAAAAATTTAAACTATGTAACAAAGTAAAATACAGAAGTTTATTGTGCTGGATTTTTCACTTTTTAGAAAGTACACACTGTTCTTAAACTTTCTAGATCAGATGTTGCCTTACCGTGTTTCCAGTGCCATCCTTTAAAAAGCATACGTGTTCTTGAAATGTATGAAATGCAGCAAGAGTCAAGGTTGGTCAAGGTTTTCTTCTCCAGATCATCTCTGTATAATGTGCTGCAAAGATCTCTCTCCCTAGAGAGGGTTTGAGTGGCTTTGGAGTATGAGCTTACGCCCTGCAATGGCGAGCTGAGCTGCCAGTTTTTACAGAGAAATTTACCTACACAACTACTGGTGCAGTGAGAGAGCGAGCCACGGGTCCACCCGCCTATTTCCTCGCAGCCCTGCTGACTTCTGTCCCCGTCCTCAATACACCCTGACAGAGGGAGGTGCCGGTGTACTTCCTCAAGTTTTCAGATACACGGAGTGACACTGGCCTTTATTTTCAGCCTACATAGCCAGTGTTTTCATTCTTGCGCATTTTCTAACACACTGCTCATACTCCTGTCACAGACCTCGTAAAAATAAATGCTCAGAGTATCTTTTATGTATTTCTATGAGTTCCAAGTGCAGATCCGAACACATTCAGCTTGGGTGGACACAGGCATTCTGGTGCATGAATCATGTGACTGCCATTTTCAAAGACGGTTGACATGCCAAGGGAGAGATGCAATAAGCCAGGAACTTCTAAAAAACCGACTTCTTTCGGAGTACAGGGGACCCAAAGGAACCCACTTCCTGATTAGAACTACCCTCCGCAGACCACCCTCTGCAGGCCTTTCGGTGCTAAATTCACACTGGGGCAGTTGCTAGATACCAATACAAAGACACTGCGGCTGAGCTCAGTAACACCAGCATCTTCCATACAAAGCAGGTGCAGATGGTAAGAGACTCTGGGATGGCAGAGGATCAGCATTTTTAAGCTCTGCACTCCATATAGTGTACAGAGTATTTTGGATTTCCTGCATGATGCCACCAACCTCTGGCTACTGCTCAATGAGCATGCTGGCCCTGGATCTTGCAGATACATAGTGCTGACCTGCTGCATTGAGCAATGGAAGAAATGTTGCTAGTAACTGAACACTTCCATATTTACATTAATATCCCCTCTTAGAGCCCGAGACAGCTTATTTTACTGGCAGTAACAACCCTACTTTGACTACACTGTCCTCATGCCCTATGATATTTACAATGTGCTTATTTTTTCCATACCACTACAGTTTTCAAGTTTACATTGTAACAGCATAGAGGAAAATCAAGCAATCCATTGAACAGTAACATGTGAATGGCTTGTGCAGCATGTATTAACAGCCAACGTGAAACTAATTGAATGCAGCCCCACAGTGCTATTTGTCTACAGGAAATCAGTATATTCATTGTGAAATGTGACCAAATTAAAAATCTATTCTGTTTGGCAAACAGTTGTATTCTTAGGCATCGATATGGAAGCGAGTGTTGAATCAACTCTTCAATCCCTTGTTCATTAGCTTTAATTTTCCTACTAGAACCCAAGATTTCGAGCTTCCCTGTATGTTCAACTTGATGTTTAAAAAGAAATGACTTTTTTCTCTCATTTCAATGTCAATGGAAAGACTCATATTACTTCAAGTTTAAAGTGGGTTAGATTTCATGGGGATATCAGTACAATCCACATTTTCAATTAGTGTGCAACTGGAGATTAATACTGATGAAGGAATACAAATAATTTGCAAACTCACTCAGAAAAAAACACAACAGAAACCAGTTACTTATCCTCAGAAGGTAGAGAAAAGGTGGCTAGAAAAATGGCCCTGGAATGAAATGGCAAAGAAGCATATGGACATGAAAACTGAGCTCCATGATTTTGGGACAAAGGCCAAAGCATGTTTTTATTAAGGTGGCAACTCCTTTTTTTTTTTTTAGCAGTTCATTATCATTTGAACTACTTTCAAAACCAAGAATCTTTGAAATATAATTATAGCTCTTTTAAGTAAAAAAATCTGGCAGAGCTATTCATCAGTTACTTTTAAATATCATGTAGCCCCCAGAATTCTTACAAACTTGAACATTCTTTTCTTGTACCAAATTTCTAAGATCAGTGATCATTTTAGGCACAGGTTGCGACCTGTGAGAAATCTGCAAGCGTCAAGATAGAACTCATTTGACTGCTTCCCTGCCCAGCCCTTTCTATTAATACACATACATTACAGGGCAAGCGGCCAACTTTCAGTCTCTCTTTCCTTACATTAGAACGAAGCCACTGAAATTTTACTTGGTACTTTAGGAAGATGCTGGGCAAGTTTGCACAATCTCAGCAGCCTGCATAGGCTTATTTAAGCCATGGTGTGCTGCAGCACATGATGGTGGCTGTTTTGAATATTCAGCAGCTGCCACGTTTCATTGCTGTAACTTGGGTGATGGGTTGCTTGACAACTCAACCACCATTAAAAAATCCACAGCCAATGGAGGTTGGTGGCCTCTGGTGTCAACAGCACAGTGAATCCAGCCTAAAGAGCTAGACCCTAGTCCCAAACTAGGCTCAAAAGTATATAGTTCCTTAGAAGTTGTCCAGTTGGAATTCACCCACACACCCACGGACATGGTAACAGCCTGCCTACAACAGACCTTGGGCTATCCAAGGGTTAAGTAGATTGTCAGAATAATGGGCTTATTTCTATGCTGGGTTTTAGAGGCCTTGTGCCGTGGCTCAGTGAAGGAACGCCTGTCTGCCTTCAGATCTCTGGTGTGTCCTGTGAAGGCTGTGAGAGACCCTGGCCAGAAACTCTGAAGCCAGTGCAGAGCTGGATAAAGCAAGAATCAGCATAAGGCATTGTCTTGCATTTCGAAGTGCCCGACAGCATCTTTCTTTTCCGTCCTCAAGTAAAAAGAAACAATTTCTGAGTGCTTCAGATAAGGCATGTCGTAAATCTAAATAAGGCATGCCCACTCTTACATAGATCAACCACGGTTACCTTGGGCTGGTCTTGAAAGGAAAAAAGAAGTGCGATTAGTCTTTTAAGCTAAGATCTTGGAGAAAAAAATGTTTATGCAATACTCTGAAAGCACCTTGTCAGAAAAAGATTTTTCTCTCAGTCCAAATGTTTTAATTTATGCTGTTGTCAAGCAGCATAACCTCTATGTGGGCTTTTAAAGAAAGGCTATAAAAATGACTCACGGCATCCTAAGGAGCTACTACTAAACACTCCTGAAGTACAGAAAGAGTACAGTAAGCAGGGAGGTTGCATCCACAGTGCTTAAGAGGAAAGAACATTGTGTGATCAATGTGAGCATATTCTGCCGCGGTGATTGCAACACTGAGACTTTGCTTCTGACCCTGAAATACCCGCTTAAACTGTAATGTCAGTCTCATAGTGATCTGAATACCTATGGATACCTGCCCTGACAAAATACAGAACTCCATTCAGCAACAGGTGATACGTGAATGGGGATTCCTCCAGCGTGTCAGCTGCATAGCTGTTCTGTTCATGCTCCATTGCTAGTAAAAGAGGACTACATGAATGTAAACATGTTTTTAGCATGTATTTTTACAATACTCGCATTTCTCTTGGTACTCATTGAGTATTTGGAAAAGGGCAGTGAATTTAGCTCATACAGGCTGTATCGTTTAATGCTGTTTTATTTAACATGTGGCACTGAATAAGTCAATATGAATTCTTTCTCTCTTTTTATTTATATCCTGCTTTTTTCCTTTCAAGGAACAAAAGGCAGCTTACATAATTTTCCTCTTGCTCTCAATCATATCCTTACAGTAACCACCTTGTGAGGTAGGTTGGGCTGAGGGTCTATGGCTGGCACAAAGACCCCCAGGGAATTCCAAGGCTGAGTGGGCCTAGAATGAGATCTCCCAACTCCCAGTCCCATGCTCTTAACCACCACAGCACAATGGCTCTCACAGAGGGCACGATACCCACAGAGAGGAACCAACAGTGAGCTTTGCCCTACATAAAGGATTTAAAAAATTACAATCGTTTACTCATTGGAAAAGACAAAATGCATGCTGAATGAACTAATGCTGATGTCTATCAGGAATGGTGAGATCCAGAATGGCGTTACCTTTTTTTTCTTAGTACCTATTTGGACAGTTTTTTAGCACAAAGGCATAGCTTCACTATGAATTTAAATCGGAAGTTTTCTTACCTAAAGAATACTGGGAAATTGGCAATTCTGTGGCAAGGGTAGCATCTCTTAACAGAATTCTCAGCACCTTCATCAGTCATAATTCCCAGGGGAAGCCTTAACAATTAAATCTGTACAAAGAATCTTACATTTGTACAGATCTCCCCAACCTATTTGCCTTAACATTACATTGGCCTTTGGGTCATCACACTAATACAGGTACAACATTTGATCTGAATCAGGATCTACTAGCTGCCTGAGACTGTCTTGCAATTTCTTAAGAGAATCTGCTCTCCACTTTCAAGTTTTTGGTTCATCCAACTGCACATAAGCATGACTTTAGATTCTCTGTGAAAAGATGGTTATCCAAAGCTTAATGGTCATTGGAGCATTGGCAACACATCTACAACTCAGTTAATGCAATATTAATCCAATATCATCAATGGATCAATTTGCAAACACTCACAAACCTCAAAAATTGTATGACTGCAAGACTTCTTAAAGTGTGATCTCACTTATGAAAAACATGTAGGTTTTAGGAAAGCACATGGAGATGCTTAGTTTTTGCTGGATAGGTCCAACTCAATTGTGCAGCCTAGAACGCACAATTTACAAGGCATTCAAACCAAACAACAGAATTAACACGCAAAATGAGCCTGTATGACAGTGGTTGGACATTTTCTGGCTCTATAGATGCTTTGGCTTACAATTGCCACCAGCCCTTGCCAGCATAGCCAGTAATGAGGGATGGCATTTATGATCTCAGTTCATACAAATGCCCTCACCTGTATCTCCTGTGGTGGAAAGAAAATCTTAATCCTGTTCTGCTCTGAAAATGAATCGCTTCCTTTCTAGGGTCTGTCAATAATCTGTTCAGTGTTAACAATGTGTTAACACTAGGTCAAGGTTCTCTAACTTTTCTATTTCGTTACAGCATAACAAGGTGCGCATCTACTCAGAAATAAGTCCAATTGATTTCAATTATCATTATTCTCAAGTAAGCGCATATACGATTGCAACCCCGACTTATTAACAATAGGCTGCAGTCAGACTAAGATTAACTCATTTTAACTTAGTTTGTATTAAAATAAATAGGTCTTATCTAAGTCATGGCTAGCTTGTTCTATTGATTTCAGCTCAACTAATTTAGTCTCAATGCAAACCACTATTATTATTATTTGCATTCTGGGATGATTACACCTTTACTTGCTGAAATAAGCCTTTTAAAAGAGTTTGAGTTATAATTTCTTTCGTAACATTTGGTTGAACTTCCATTTTTTCTTCCCAACTAGGGTAAATACTTCATAATTGCTGGGTGATACTAATCTAATAGAGGGACAGGTTTGGATTCATATCACCATTGCCAAAAGTTATTCTGAGCAACTTTATTTAAAAGAAAATGTATGGCAATATTATGACTAGATACTTATCTACAAAGATATTTGATGTCATCTGCTTTCATACAGCAGAGCAAACCACCTTGTTGCTGCCTCTAACTTTACATGGGAATTTTCTTTAACTTTCATTACTGTATATTTCAAATCCTGGTTTGTCATTGGTTGCATAATGGTTGCATTAGGGGAACTGGCAACTTCCCCCTAATTAGCTGCTTTATTTCACTTATGAGTTGCCCACAAACATTCACTTTGGGTGCACCTTCTCTACATAGTGCCCTTATTAATTAAAATGTATGAATTTTCAGATGAGATTCAAATACATGTAAGGATCTCCACCAAAAGAGTTTCAAAAGCATTGTGCAATCTGTTTAGACATCTTAATTATAAGTGGGACAAGTTGCTGACTATCCGAAGTAGAGCCCAACTAACTCAAAGCTTCCCTTTGCGTGTGTCATTCTGCTTAAGGAAGCAGAAAATTATGTGAAGATAGCAAAGACTTCCAATCCTATTGCGGGGGTGACTTGTTATTTAAGCTTCCCTAAAACAAAATTCCAGCACTGGAGTTTAAGACTGCAAAATTTTCGGCCACTTCATTTGAACTACATGTGCAAATCTTCCGGAGAGAAATCCTGAGGATGACCCTCCAGTAGTCTTTCACTTAGGGCCAACAGTTAGCATTGGACATGTTCCATGCTTAGAGGGTTCATGTTGTAAACTAGGACGGATGAGAATAGGGAGAACGATATGCACTGGGTGGGTCTGCATGACATGACAAGCAACAGTGGGGGTTTTTTCCTTTGTTGGTCTGTCATGCCACTTGAACCCCACTGTGGTACTTGTGCGTAATTCATTTGGTTCTGAAACCACAAACAGAAACAATGATCTGTCTTATGGTTTCTCAGAACCACGCTGGCTTGTATTGTCCAAACCTGGAAAACTCAATGCACTGTAGTACCACGGCCAATACCACAGAGCTGCTTGGCAAGAGTGGACCACTGCCTTGAGAGTGTGCCACTGACAACTGCCATTTTGTGCAGTCAGAGGTGTCTCCGATCTCCTTTGCAGCAGGAATGGGTGATCAGCTGGCCAGTGTTGGGAAAGCAACTCCACTGTTTCTAGCACTCAACAGGAAGCATGCCGTCCTGTTTTCACTGTAACTTACTCCCAACAAAAAGTTCACCCAGTTACATGTGCGTTTTGCTGACATGTGGGCAACAGTAGCATGGACTCTTCGACACAGACACCTGCCTAGCTCTGTACTATTCCTTTTGTCATCACTGACTAAACTGCTAATTGCAGCGTTCTCCTGTCCATTTCTGTTTATAAGCCCATTCTGGTTTCATATGTCTCATATATTTTGGTCAAAACCTAGGTGCACCCACTGACTAGCATCCAAGTGAAACTAAAACTGCAACCTTCGACCCCCAGCTATTCAGTATTTATCAAATTGTTAGGCCAGTTAGCCAAAGCCATGGAATTTGTAGAAGCCCCCCAGTGAGTTTCAAATGCCTGTTCAACCCTAAACTTCGCCGAGATTCAAGTGTTTGGGAGGAAAGCAGTCGAGGCGGAGAGGCGACCCAACCAGGGCATGAGGGGCAACCCCTCGTCTGCCTCTGCCTGCGCCCTCCTCTCGGCAGCAGAGCTGAGGCAGCTGGTGCTTCCGACACGTGTCCAGACGCTTCGGCAGCGGCCATTCGCACAACCCCCGCCACCCCGCGAGGCCCTTGGGAACGGAATCCCCCCGCCCTGCCACGCCGGGCAAGGCAAGGCAGGGCAAGGCAAGGCAAGGCAGCCACCGCAGGCCCTCGCCCGCCCGGCGGAACTCCTCGGGCTCGCTCGCCCTCTAGCCAGCCGGGAGCGGTGCTCGCCGCCTCTCCGCGCTTTCCCACCCCGTCCCCTCTCCGGCACCGCACGGAGCCCCGGCGCCCGAGGGGGCTCTGCCGCGAGCCTTGGCTTTTCCCACGGCGGGGCGCGAGAGGAGGAGCGGGCCCGTGGGCCCGGAAGGCAGAGTGCGGGGGGCGACGGGGAGGCCGCGGCAGGCCCGGCGGGCGCCCTCCCTCGGAGAAGGCGCGGGGCCCCGGCGCTTCAGGCCCTGCCGGCACGGAGCCTCTCCGTGTTCCGCCAGCCCCGCGTCGCACGCCCGGCTCGCCCCGCGCGCCCTCCGCTGACGTCCCGGCCGCGCTTCGCCGGCACCCGCTCCCAGAGCCGGCCGCCCAGGAGAGAGGAAGGAGTGAGTCAGGGGTGCTCCTGCCTGCCGTGTTTCTCTGGCAGCAACAGCGCCTGCCCGCTGATTGGGCGGCTCGGGCATGCGCGTGACAGGAAAGCCCGCCCGGTTGGCCGGTTGGGAGCCACGTGCCTCCCAAATCTGGCGGGGGGCGTGAAGCGGGAGGCAAGGCGGGTCCCTTATTTCCTAGGCTACAGTGGGAAGGCAGCGGGGCGGTCACGTGGGGACAGGGCGGAGGAGGAGGAGGAGGAGGAGGAGGTGGGGAGAGGGGAGGAGAGAGAAAGCGAACGAGAGAGAAGAGAAAAGAAAAGAAAGGAAGGCCGGTAGAATGTGTGTCATTCAGTTGCTCCAGTTGCAGCGATTGGTGGAGGCGTGTTCGTCCCGGCCACGTGACAGGACAGCCAGGCGCTGCCCGGTTGGTGGTTCCCTTGGTTACGAAGAATGAGGGGGCGGGGTATTCGCTCCGCCTGGCCGCGACGGCAGCGGCAGCAGTAGCGCCGCCGCCGCCGCCGCATTCGCAGCGGCCCGTGGACGCGGCCCCGGCTGCCGGCAGCGTCGCCCGGGGGCCGTTGTGGCTGCGCGGGAGCGGCCCGCCCTCGCCTCCCGTCTCCTCCCTCCTCTTCCCTTCAGTGCGGAGCCATGGCGGCGCCGGAGGACGCGGTGGCGGCGACTCCGGCCGCAGGGGGGTGACCGCCCGGGGAGGAGGCGGCGGCGGCTGTGGCGGTCGGCGAGCGGCGGCAGGGCGGACGGAGGCTGGCCGCGGGAAGAGGATGCGCGAGTACAAGGTGGTGGTGCTGGGCTCGGGCGGGGTGGGGAAGTCGGCGCTCACCGTGCAGTTCGTCACCGGCACCTTCATCGAGAAGTACGACCCGACCATCGAGGACTTCTACCGCAAGGAGATCGAGGTGGACGCCTCCCCGTCGGTGCTGGAGATCCTGGACACGGCCGGCACCGAGCAGTTCGCCTCCATGCGGGACCTCTACATCAAGAACGGGCAGGGCTTCATCCTGGTCTACAGCCTGGTCAACCAGCAGAGCTTCCAGGACATCCGCCCCATGCGCGACCAGATCATCCGCGTCAAGAGGTGATGGGGGTGGTGGTGGTGGTGGTGAAACCGCGCCTCGGGGACGCGATTCCTCTTCCGCCCACTCAGATCCCAGTTCCCCGTGCTTTGCCTGCTCGGCGACCAGCTACATCCCCGTGGCCTGTTGCCCAGTAGTCCTCCTCTGCAAGGCGCAGCACGCCCATGCCCTGCCCTTCCTGCGAGGCACTGCCTTCTAGAACCCCCTCCATCTCCTTTCCCTGTTCTGTTGCCCTGTGCAAGGCTAGTCCTGTTCTTCCTCCATATGGTTCCTCTGCATATCCAAACCTGCCTGGCATATGATTCCCTGAGACGAGCCCCACTGACGCGGCAGCCTACTGACTCATGTCCACTTTGATCCGCTCCCTGCCTGCAGGTAGCCCTGTCTAAATGCTGCGGGGAGACTCATCTCCCTCGTACACCAGGACCTGCATCTCATTGCCATGATTGCCTAATCCATTGTTGTGTTGCCAGAATGCATTTCCATGTCCAGTTTGTGCCCTGCACTGGGTGCTTCCCTAGAATTTGAGGACAAATCTTGCCATTCCGATTCACGCACATAATATGCTTCTTCACCCACCCAGGGCCTTCCATTCAGCTTTATCTGTCCTCTGTGCCCTTGCCAATCTTTAATTCTGTTCTCACACACAGAGGTTTCAGTTCTCATCCCATCCACTTCCGGTGCTCTGCGTTGCATCCCCAGCAGCCTGCAGAACTTCTCCAACTCTTGACACTCTCCCCACCCCATGCCATATTTATCTGCACTTTTCTGCATGTGGTTTCTCAGCACTTGGAATCCATGTTGGTTACCCAGCATTTGATACACTTTCCCCTGTTCCACATTTCTGTGTATGTTATCTGTAACATTTTAGATCCCAGCACTGCTCCTGTTGCCTTACACTGCATATGATTCTACTTCCGTGGAACAGTCTACATGCCTGTATTGCCACCTCCTTTCACCCGTGTGATGTCTCAGCTACACAGCCCAAAATGCATATTGGATCATTGGTCTTGAATCCTCACATTATACCTGTAAGAGCAGCTTGGCATTATCTAAAAACAATAGAACAGTCAGTACCATCCAATAATAAACATGGGTTTCACTCTCATTTTGGAAACAGTGGTCCCTTGGGGCTGAGAATTAAGTATTTCCTTGATTTTTTTCTCCTTTGAACTGAGTTGTTTATTTCCCCTGCAACGTGCATTATTTATTTATTTGTTAATTGATTTCTGTCCTGCCTTTCCAGCAAGTGTTGGCCAAGGTGGCTCTTGATAATAATAAGAGCAAGATTATAGCAAATACTTAAATTAACATATTCATAAAACAAATAAAAGCACAGTTAAGAACAAAACAATAAGAGAATTCAGCAGCATTCAACAGAACTCCCTTCAGCAGTATTTGTCAAACGCCTGCCTGGATGAAAATGCCTTTGCCGGCATTTTTGTGAAAGAACAGAGCAAGCCAACCTGGCCTGCCCTCAGCAGGGCGTTCCAGAACCTGGCCATAGTCACTAGGCAGGCCCTCTCTCATCCCCAGGAAATGTGCCTCTGATTGTGGTTGGACTGAAAGCAGCTTTCGGGGAAGATCTTACAATCTCGGCAGGCCAATATGATATAATGCAGCCTTTTAGTTAGCCTGTGCCCAAGTCATATAGAGACATAACCAATGCTTTGATAAAATGGCATTAGAACCTACTTGTTATGTAGACATGGCTATGGTCTCACCGACTTGCTAGCATGCAGTTCCTAAAATACAGGGGTGGAAAGGTTTTCCATATCCCTGCATTAGAGTAAAGCTTTGATACTTCCCCCTTTTACTGAACTTAATTACTACTACTTGAAAGATAATTCAAGCAACTGCATCATTTCAGTAATAATTCTAATTAAGACACCAAGAAAGGATAAATTAGAATTGAGGTGCTGGTCAATATCACTTTCTGTATTCATCTGTAGGTGAATAAAATCTATTTTAAAATTGGCCCTAAAATGTTAGGGGTCAACAGTCCAACTTCATGAATTGTGGTAGAATCTTTTCATGTATAAAAACCCATTTTTATGCTGATGTGTAAAAGCATGCCCAGAATGGTTTTCACCAAGTGAAACAGGAAAAGTTGCATGGGAACAGCAATAACACAAAGTATGAAAGGTAATAACCAAGTGCTGGGGAAACTTGGTATTTTTTTTTGAATGGATGGACCCTATAGTTTACAAAATGCTAGTAGCATAGAAACACTTTTAAAAGAGTTTCTAAAACAAAGATGGCACCTGGTGGGCCTTTTTGGAGAGCACATTCTATAGTTCACATCTAGAAAAGGTCTTGCTATCTTCAATTCTTACCTCACATGGAATCAGCTTCTAAGTAGGCCCTCCTGAGAACTTGATGGGGGAAGCTGATTCTCTAGTCAAGTCTAGAGAATGCCTTTCAGATTAGGGATACATTGAGTAAAACAACAGGGATTGTTCCAGTGAAGAGTGCTACACACATGGGGAAGGCTGTGGCCCTTCCTTTCCCTATTCAGGTTCACTGTTACTTCGAATTCAGGGGAATGTATGATGAACTAGGCCCTGAGTTTGACTGCTGTCTGGACCTTTTCGTAAGATTTTTTCCCACTCCCTTAGCATTGTTGAAAAAGGATAGGAACAGATGGGTAAATAACCACGGCCTTTTCTGTAGAATGTCAGTATGATTTTATTGGTACCAACTGGTTGTTCTAGGCAAGAAATCTGGCCTGCTTTAACTTGTGGCCTATTAGAAGTATATTGTTTCCTGACTAAGATGTTATCTTTCATAGTGGAAATTTGGGAGATTTGGGTTGGTTCTGCAGCTTCAGTAGTGGTTCTGTCTGTAGAATTCATTAATTGCCCTTAGTGTTGTGGTATCTGATTCTTAAGGGAAGTTGTACATGAGCAAAATTTACCTATTACTGATTTTTTTTTTTGCTGTTAATAGAAGTCAAATGATAGCTGTATTAATGGAAATATAGATATTTTTAAACCACCCAGTAATAATAGTTTGCATAGTCTTCATTTTATTAGGGTGCTGCAGCAGTATGTCCAATATTATATTATGAGAAGCTGGTGGAATTTTATTAATGATCTTTTGTTTTATTAATGACCCATTACTTTTTTAATGACCCAGAAGTGAAATGCTCTTTCCCCTAAGGTTTTTGCCATCTATGTCCACTTTTAGAAGACATGCAACTCATTTAGATGTTTTCTGTTATTAGGAGAAACAGTTCCTCAAAAAAGGTGTTTGATCCCTGAATACTCGCAAAAAGAGGGAGGAACAAGTAGTTTGGCCAGGGCAGGGGGATGTCTTGTCATTGGGGAAGTCTGGACAGGACTAGCAGCCAAATACTGACTCTGAGGCCAAAACTGCCTGGTTGCACTTAATCCAGAGATGTAAATGATGGTTGCTTTCTTATATCATGCATTTGTTGTTTCTCTTCTGGTCTGATAAGCACCAGCATCAAATTTTGTAGGTACCCAGAATTTCTGCCCAGTTGTCTCTGACCTACTAATGTGGCCACCATCTGGAAGCTGCAGTGCTAATGTATGCCAGTATTTTTATTAATAAATGTCATAATAGTGTTCATGTATTTACATAGTAAATTTTAGTCCTGTGGTTAATTTTTTTTTGTGCGTATTCATCCCTTTTCTGAGAAATACTACTGGCTGTGGGATGAGTGGTTGATCTCCAATTAGGGAACTCTTACCCATGTATTCTTTCTGTTAAAACTGTTATCTTCTTTGTCCATGATAAGTGGTTTCTTTCAGAGGTTAATTCTGCATTCCTATCCATATTTTGTTTTCTTTCAGTACTTCCACAATTCTGTGATCATACAGAAACCTACCAAACCATGTTGTGGTTAGTTCTCTTAGCTTTTCTTTTTCTTATCATCCAGTTTTAGCTTTAGTTTTAGATTGTATATTGTTTTAGATTGTGTATTTTCTATATATTGTTTTCCCTGTGTTGTGAGCTGCCCCAAGGCTAGTTGGCAAGGGGGCGGCATAGAAATCTGTTAAATAAATAAATGAATAAATAAATCCAGGAAGAGAACTTCAGCTAAGGGGTAGTATTTGTTGTTGTTGTTGTTAGTCCCGACATTCCTCCAGGCCTTCCTGTCCTCCACCATCCCCCGGAGTCCACTCAAGCTCACACCAACTGCTTCAGTGACTCCATCTAGCCACCTCATCCTCTGCCGTCCCCTTCTTCTTTTGCCATCTATTGTTCCCAGCATTAGACTCTTCTCCAGGGAGTCCTTCCTTCTCATTAGGTGGCCAAAGTATTTGAGGTTCATCTTCAGGATCTGGCCTTCTAAAGAGCAGTCAGGGTTGATCTCCTCTAGGACTGACCGGTTTGATCGCCTTGCGGTCCAAGGGACTCACAGGAGTCTTCTCCAGCACCACAACTCAAAGGCCTCAATCCTTTTGCGCTCGGCCTTCCTTATGGTCCAGCTTTCACAGCCATATATTGCAACTGGGAAAACCATAGCCTTGACTATACACACTTTTGTTGGCAGGGTGATGCCTCTGCTTTTTAGTATGCTATCTAGATTTGCCATAGCTTTCCTCCCCAGGAGCAAGTGTCTTTTAATTTCTTGGCTGCAGTCCCCATCTGCGGTGATCTTGGAGCCCAGAAATATAAAATCTGTCAGTACCTCCATTTCTTCCCCATCTATTTGCCAGAAAGTGAGAGGACCGGATGCCATGATCTTAGTTTTCTTAATGTTGAGTTTCAAGCCAACTTTTGCACTCTCCTCCTTCACCCGCATCAAGAGGCTCTTTAGTTCCTCTTCACTTTCTGCCATGAGAGTGGTATCTGCATATCTGAGGTTGTTGATATTTCTCCCAGCAATCTTAATTCCAACTGGTGATTCATCTAGCCCCGCCTTTCTCATGATGTGTTCTGCATATAAGTTAAATAGGCAGGGCAACAGTATACAGCCTTGCCAAACTCCTTTCTCAATTTTGAACCAATCAGTGGTTCTGTGTCCAGTTCTCACTGTTGCTTCTTGACCCACATACAGGTTTCTCAAGAGACAAATAAGATGGTCTGGTACTCCCATCTCTTTAAGAACTTGCCACAATTTGTTGTGATCCACACAATCAAAGGCTTTAGCATAGTCAATGAAGCAGAAGTCGATGTTTTTCTGGAACTCCCTAGCTTTCTCCATGATCCAGCATATGTTGGCAATTTGATCTCTAGTTCCTCTCCCTCTTCAAAATCCTGCCTGTACTTCTGGTAGTTCTCGGTCCACATACTGCTGGAGCCTAGCTTGTCGGATTTTGAGCATCACTTTGCTAGCATGTGAAATGAGTGCAATGGTGCGTTCGTTTGAACATTCTTTGGCATTGCCCTTCTTGGGGATCGGAATGTAAAGTGACCTTTTCCAATCCTGTGGCCACTGTTGAGTTTTCCAAATTTGCTGGCATAGTGAGTGTAGCACTTTAACTGCATCGTCTTTCAGGATTTTGAATAGCTCAGCTGTCACCCCTACTAGCTTTGTTGCTGCTCAGTCTTCCTAAGGCCCATTTGACTTCACATTGCAGGATGTCTGGCTTGAGGTCAGTGACCACCCTATCGTGGTTATCAGGGATGTTAAGCTCTTTCTTGTATAGTTCTTCTGTGTAATCTTGCCACCTCTTCTTAATCTCTTCTGCCTCTATTAGGTCCCTGCCATTTTGGTCCTTTATCATGCCCATCTTTTGCATATCTCCAATTTTCTTGAAGAGATCTCTGGTCCTCCCTATTCTATTGTTTTCTTCTATTTCTTTGCACTGTTCATTTAAGAAGGCATTCTTATCTCTTCTAGCTGTTCTCTGGAATTCTGCATTCAATTGGGTGTATCTTTCTTTCTCCCTTGCCTTTCGCTTCCCTTCTTTCCTCAGCTATTTGTAAAGCTTCCTCAGACAGCCATTTTGCTTTCTTGCATTTCTTTTTCTTTGGGATGGTTTTAGTTGCTGCCTCTTGTACAATGTTGCAAACCTCCGTCCAAAGTTCTTCAGGCACTCTGTCAATCAGATCTAATTCCTTAAATCTATTTGTCACCTCTACTGTATATTCATCAGGGATATGATTTAGGTCATACCTGAGTGGCCTAGTGCTTTTCCCTACTTTCTTCGATTTAAGCCTAAATTTTGCAACCAGAAGCTCATGATCTGAGGGATTCTTGCCCGCAGTAGTATACCTGATGGTCATCTGAACTAAATTCACCCATTCCTGTCCATTTTAGTTCACTGATTCCTAAGATGTCGATGTTCAGTCTTGTCAACTCTTGTTTGACCACATCCAGCTTGCCTTGATTCATGGATCTTACATTCCACGTTCCTATGGAGGATACATATTTACAGCATTGGACTCTCCTTCACCACCAGATACATCGGCAACTGAGTGTCCTTTCGGCTTTGACCCAGTCGCTTCATTCTTTCTGGAGCTGCTAGTACTAGCCCTCTGCTCTTCCCCAGTAGCATATTGGACACCTTCCAACCTGAGGGGCTCATCTTCCGGCGTCATATCTTTTTGCCTTTTGGTACTGTCCATGGGGTTTTCATGGCAAGGATACTGGAGTGGGTTGCCATTTCCTTCTCCAGTGGATCACGTTTTGTCAGAGCTCTCTGCTATGACCTGTCCGTCTTGGGTGGCCCCGCATGGCATAGCTCATAGCTTCATTGAGCTACGCAAGCCCCTTCGCCACGACAAGGCAGTGATCCATGAAGGAGAAGGGATAGTATAGAAATGTTATAAATCAATATATTGGCATGTATCGGCATTAGTATAGATTAGCTTTTTCCAGATTGGTACCTTTCAGATCTGAGGCTGAGAAAGTTATAACTGCAGACCAGGACATCTAGGGAGCTCCAGTTTGGGGAAATCTGGCATAGATGTTATCAACATCAAAGCTCAACAGTCAAAGTATATGAAAAAAAATGGTAAAACCCAGATTGCTCTACAAATGGCTGATGGTATAGTTTTTTCAAGGCTTCTGTAATTAACTTCCCTCAATTTTGTATGTAATTTGCCAAAAGTTGAGGAGAGTGCCCTCTTTAAATAGCTATATTTTATATCAACACAATAAAAAGTGGGTAACAGATGAATCTTTCAGACAGAGTAACTTGTCCTGTAAGTGTATGTTTTTATTTTAAATTGCCCCACTTTTCTCCTCCAGGTAAGAGTCACTTAAACTGGCTTACAAATTTAGAAGCGAACACAGTGAGTGAGTTTGCACATGAGAACCCACTGTGTGAACAAGTGTGTGTTGCTTTCTGAGCAACTCATGGTGCACTGATGAATTACCAGGTTTACTGTGGGTTATTTGCCCGCACCTTCCCTGTAGCCCTGCAGCCAGTATTTCAGGGCCCTGTGTGCCAGAAGCTGTCCATTCTCCCCTTTTGTTCCAATCAAGAGACCATTTTTTATCGCCTTTATTTTGGCAGGGGCAGACCTTTGTCACCACCAGTGACAGCATCTGCATTGATGTGTAGGCAGCACTTTGGAGCGATCATCATCGTTCCCTGCCCTTTTTGGAGTGGGGGTAGTTGTCACCTTTGCAGGTGTGCAGGTACAGCTGCCCAAAATGTGAGGCCTGGCCCTGCCTATGTCCTGGAAAGTATCTGCTGTCAAAATGCAGCAGACCACATTTATGGACCTTGAAGTGGCTCAGGAAGTTCTATTTTTGGGCAAAAGAAGGTGGCATGTACATCTCCTTCCAGGGGTGATCCTGGCTCTTCTCAGCCCCCTCCACTTTTTCTGTGCTCCCCTCAGCCTCCAGGTACTGTGTAAGGGGAAATCTACATTCCACCCCTCTTCATGAGCACTTTCCCTTTGACAGATGTTCTTTTCCATCAGTTTGTCTAGCAAAATTTGAGCAATTATTTTGGACAGGGAAATATGAACATTTTTGCTAACTGCACTTTTCCCTTTCTGAAAAAGCAAAGGCTCAACATTGCTAGATCATGATTTCAAGATGCCATTGGTAGAAATCTGACAATGTCATGTATTGCATGTCACAGCACAATTCAGTAAGTATTTACTGAGTGGTTTCTTAGCCACCCTGCTGTGGCTGAGAAACCATTCCATGGGAAGAGTACTGAGTTCAGACAACACACTAGCCCATCATAGTTTATAAGCTTACATAATGCACTATGAGTTACTATGTTGTCTGAACTCTGTTAGAGAAATTTCCAACTTAGTCTTCTGGAAAGCAGTTCCCGTCACTGCAAACACCCCTTGAAGTATATCAGTATATCGCCTGTTGTAGGGCTTAAATAACCCTCTGTGGCTTAACATGTTGTCTGAACATAGACAACATTCTAAGCCATGGTCAGGCCCGCAATTTAAGAGGCCCTTGGCCAGAAAACAGCTGTGACAGCACTGGGAGCAGGAAGGGCACCCGCAGCTGAGTGGCCAGTTGTCCTGCACTGGGCTTTTGAGTCCAGCATGAGGCGGCCCTTCCATCCCGGCTCCCCGCTGCGGCTTACCTGCACAGGCCGCAGGTGGAAGGGGTTGCTCATGAGCGATTGCAGCAGCACTGGGTGGGGAAGTGGATGAGCTGAATGGCAGCTGCTGAATGAGTCACCAGGGATTCTGCAGGAGGATCGAGCAGGAAGAAAGAGGCGCAAGCTCACAGCCCTCCTCTGTGTCTTAATTGTCTGCCAGGCCACGGGAATTTCGCCTGTAGTGCAGAGGTAAAATTTCCAGGGAGGTTAATATGTCATGGAACCCACTTACTAGTACTTAATAATGATTTCTGTTACATTTGCGTATTAGCTCAGGGAATATGTCTTAGCTAATTCAGTGGCTGACCCATTTTCAGCAGTCCTTTCAGGAAGAGCTGTAGCACCTTACTTTTTCCAGGAATCTATTAATAGAGTTGGATGTGGACTTAGTCATTTTCAGAGAAGATCCATTGAAATTGATGGCATTGAAATTATTCATGGCCAGGGTTAGGGTTAGGGTGGATAAAAATCAATGTATTTGAATTTTTTTAAAAAAAAATTAAATTGGATTTTTAAATAAAATGCTTTTTGAGGAAAAAATTATCTAAATATAGTTTTCTGTTTAAGAGACATTAAAGTCCAAAGGTTATTCATCATGAAATAAGGATTAGTTTTTAATTATGTAGCATGAGGCTGTATATTCATGCAGTGTTTAAATTTTTTGGTAAATGAACTCCATTAATCCGTTCATCATATCATGCTTTTCCAGAAGTTTCTGCAAGATTATTGGGCAATTTTTCTATCCATTTTTCTGTTCTATATTATCACAGATGCCTGGTTTACAGTTTTCAAAACTGAATTTGTGTCTGCATAGATCACATGGTTCTTCACAGCAAAGATGTTATAAAATAAACATACGGAGTTGAGAGAAAGACCTTAATCTGTTTTTTTCTTTGCAAATCTAGGTACACAGCATAAACCCCATTACCGCTTAAGTACTAAGTTTCAGAAAATTCAAGGAATGGAAGAACATGGTTGGGAGTGGAATAGATCTGCACAAGAAGCTAATGTGAGGAAGGAGGGGCAAGCAGGAAAAATGAAAGTACAGGTTACTGCACAAGTCTTTGGATCTTTTTGCGCATGGCCTGAAGTTTAGCATATACCGTATTTTTCGCTCTATAAGACGCGCCTGACCATAAGACACACCTAGTTTTTAGAGGAGGAAAACAAGAAAAAAAATATTCTGAATCAAATGGGCACATAATCACAGGCACATTCCTCATCACTTCCCCATGGGCTGCACATCTGACAGACTTACTGCACACACATATTCACTCTATAAGACACACAGACATTTCCCTTACTTTTGAGGGGGGAAAAAAGTCTTACAGAGCAAAAAATACGGTAATTCTCTCTTTGGAAGAGAAAACCTACAATGGCGGGCTGTAAAAGAGATCCAGTTCAAGAATGTTTTAATAAGGTTCCTCTACCTATGGGTAAGGCAGGCATGCATGCAAATTACGTAGAAAACTATGATTTAAATCTAGTCTTATGACTAGTGATTTATTGCGATTTATATCCTGCCTTTTTCCTACAAAGGGCTCAGGGCAGCTTACATCTCCTCCATCTTATCCCCACAACAACAACCCTGTGAGGTAGGTTGGGCTGAGAGTCTGTGACTGGCCCAGAGTCACCCAGTTGGCTCCATGGCTGAGCGGGGACTCGAACCCAGATCCTCTGAGTCCCAGTCCCACGCTCTTCACCACGACACCACACTGGCACACTGATTTAATTGTGATTTAAATACAGTCCACCCTGTTCATGGCTAACTTGCATCCCATCTATTTAAGTGGGTTTATGTGAAAAGTCTGTATTCAGTCTGTAATGTTACAAGTCACAGTCTTCTCTGAAAATTCCTCTGTATCTTTCGAGTAAACTCTTTAGTGTAAACCCATAATGATAGGTTAATTTAACCTAGGTCCCATTGCTATTATTGGGACTTCAGTGATGACCAGGTCATCATATTAATTTCATTGGAAACTACTTTCAGATAATTTAGTCTGGACCCAATGCTACTTTTCAGTCTTCTTTTGTAAGGAAAAATGTTTGGTACTGTCTTACAGCTTCACATTTTTCTGCATTGCATTTTTTCAATCCCCCAGCCATGGGAAATAGTTGACCAAAATATTCTAAATGTTCCAAATACTGAAAATGTAGATTTTATTCTAATTTGTTCAAATGCCTTTTAAATTTCTTCACATTAATATAATAAAGAGTAAACACTTCTGCACTTAGCTGGGATATATTTAAATTGTAGACACATATAGGATTGCATGTTAAATGTTGTTGGATCCTAACGGGTTTAAACCATAGAAATAGTGCTAAAAAAGAAAAGGCGAAAAAAACCGAACCAGAATTGTGCTAGTAGTTGAGCTCAAGTTGATTAAAAGGATGGCAGATTCTAACTTTTGAGAACTTGGCACAGGTATTAACTCAGTTTTGTGTGCAATTAAAACCTGCCTGTGGCCATTTCAGCTATGATTAAAAATAATATAACCATGTAAACTTTCAAGACTTTAGATTGACTACAAAAGTACACATTATGAAATGTTGACATTCTTAATCCTTATTAATCTGAATGAGAATTAAAATAATTTATAACACTGGATTTTAAAATGTTGTATGTGTGTAGGGATTTTCTCTGTGAAGCCTAACACTTTCACAGAAAGTATGTTTGTGGTTCATTGGCTGGTAATTTTGAACACTGTATTGTTTTTTGGCAAAGCAGATTAAAATCTTTCTCATGATTGGGGAAGGTGGAATGTGGGAATATATTAGATTTTGTTTGTAAAGTCTTCTCGGGGATGGGTGCAGATGATGCATTGTATTTTCTCCAAGAGCCACTGCAAGAGTGCCGTACAGTGGGGACTTGCACCTTTTTCATAGTGAAATGAGAGACTAACTTTAGCATGACAGTGCCTTCTAGGTGGGTGTGTGTCTAACGGCTCATCGAGTTGGGTATGCTTTTGAATCTTAAAAGTATTTAGAAGTACTCAAAGGATCTGAAGCTATTGAGAGTGTTATGCTTTTGTTTCTAATCCACATTAATTCTGTGATTATACACACAGGTTTAGAAATGCCCACTCAAATGCACTGATAGGCCAGAGTAGTGGGGTGTTTAAATGATGAACTGGGCACCTGGAAGACCTGGGTTCTAGTCCTCACTTGGCCTTGAAGTTCCCCAGGTCACTCACTCACAGCCTAACTTGCCTCACAGGCTTGGTGTTATGAGGATAAAATGGAGTAGGTAAGCCTCTTGAGTTCCCCACAAGGGGAAAAAGGCAGGATATACATGCAATGTAATAATACTAAAAGTAATAATAATAAGCAAAGTGTAGAGTGGAGATTTGCTAAACAGTCTAGTCATGCTATGTGATCCAGAGAAATGTTTAAAGTGTGAAAACAGCTGATAAAAAACAGCAGTAATCAAAATAAGAATAGAATGCTTCTCAGTAAATACTCTGAGTAAAATCTTAAAGAAAACTCCAGATGGAAGTTTCTAGGGATCACTACTGCAAAGGTCCTCTCCTTGCCATTTTCCTCAGCACTAGAAAATGACTTTAGATATAGGAACACAAGAAGCTTTCTTATACCAGGGCAGGGGATTCTCCTTTTGCCTCAATGCTGTCTGTCCCCATCTTGTCTGGATTATATGACACCTGAATAAGCTAAGACGGTGCACAAACCTTTTGTCTACATTTTCCACCTTCACATCACCCCTTTCCTCCTCCTCTGCCGTGGTGCAGTAAGCCTGGAAGTCTTCAATTAAGTGTGGTTTTCCATTACCTTTTAACTAGGAAATGATGGTTATCCGGTTCAGAGCAGTCTATGATCCTAAATCATGGTTTGAGATCCTGGCCTGTTCTGATCCAGGTCTGGATTCAGATTTGGTTATGACTAACTTACATCCCATTTAATTCAATAGATTCTTTCCCATCACCTGTTCCAGGATCATTTTAGACAAATATCTTAATACCAAGTCACATTCATATAGGATGGATATGCTGTGCTTTGATATTTACAAACATCCTTTTGCGGATTGGGAAAACCTTCCTTCCAATATCAATGCAAAATAAACAAAGATAAGCCTAGCAGTAATATATTTGGGAAAACCTGAAAAACAAGGACAACCAGTTGGAGGCATACAGGGCATATCCATGTAATTATTTCTGTCTCTTGGCAGGCCTACAAAGAATGTACCCACAGTTTGTCTCGTAAGGAAAACAGAAAAGTAGGTTGCATCTAGATGGCAGCTGAAGCTTTTGCTGATTTGGTTTTATAATGCCAAGTAAGATGTGACTAGGAAAGATAATTTGCATAGGAGAAATCAATTCCCAGGGGGATTCTGTGCTAAAGTTCCTATTTCTGGACTGCACCACCCATTCTGGGCCAGGTGATGGCTTCCATTTTGCTGTTGGAACAAAACAGGAATCATCATGGGAATATGTGCAATTCTCCTTGGCCTTCTAGTGCCTGAGACTGCAAACAATAAGCAGCATCTGCCCGAACTGCAAGAATGACTAAAAGAGCCAGGAATGTTTGAGGTTAAACATTGACCACTGTTGTTGCTTCTACAAAATGCATTTGGAAGTTCTTTGATGTGAGCCAAGCAGCTCCGTGGCCATCTATTCATAAGAACCTACTCTATGTAACTGTGCTTCAAAGGAGGGGAAAGTGGCTCCTTGTAATTTTCTATTTCCTACATTCAGGATGTGATAGCTACAGTCCATAAGGACTGCATGGCCCAAGTTGTTAGCCAACAAATGTTCTCTACTCTTCTGAAGCAGTTTCCTGAATGCATTGAAAAAGTTGCTTAGCCATCCAACATGGTTGTTGCAAAGCATTCTGGATTTCCATTGCATCTGAATACCTGGTTTATCCCTGGAAAAGCTGAAGATACCCAGTTCAGTCAGCAATTCTTCCTGGATTACCCATAACTTGCTATAAAACTTCTCAGCAGTGTTACATTTTAAAAACAAATTCCAATAGCTTTTAAATCATGCATGATGCTCAACCTCAAGAGTGGATATATTTGCTGCACTCGTGGGATAATACGTTAATAAGTGGATAAAACATGAAAGGTTACACAGCTTGATATATTTTTATATGAGATCTGTGTAAATTCATGTATTGTCTGGGTAAAATGGATATAATTTTATTGTATTCCATTTTCTCCTGGCACATATATCTATACTTGTGGTTCCCAACCTTTTCTATGCCTTGCACTGCTAGAAAAGTTTGATTTATGTTCATACCCCCTGCAAAAGTAATATCACATTTGAAGATGAAGAAGTCAAATTTCTAATTTTTGAGCCACAAAATGAATCACATACAGTACTGTGGGAGAACAAATTGAACTACAATAAGTGTTTAACTCAGTGCATAAATTCAAATAAAAACTGAGCAATTAGAAAAAAATAAATAAAATCAATCCCAACTGTGAACATAAAATTCAATGTCGTCTTTGTTCCTGCTTCTGCACTATTTTGTCAAAACATGGAACTTTCTTGCTGATTGCGATTCACAAGTCTGCCTGTGGGTTCAGATTATTCCTACTCCTAGATTTTGTCTTGGTTGACAAAAGAGAATTAGATCCAAATGCAAACAAAACAATAATAAATGATTTTATTATTGGGATAATTTTTGGCAAAGAAATTGGCGAGTCGCAATGCCGCCTTTTCTCTTGGTTGCTCCCCCGATGATGTGAGCACAGCAGGATGGGAACCCCTGCTCTATGCACTACAAGTCTGTCCCTTGTGAAAAAGTGGTGGTTCGCCTGTTAAGAATTTGTATTTATTTATGTTTCTTTATTTCAAAATAAATGTCCATATTATTCTTGTAGAGAGAATTTGTTCTGGGTATCAAGCTTCTTTGAGAGGAAACTTGATATGTACTGGAAAGAGATTCCCACTCCATAAATCAAGATACATGAGAGGATGATTATGTAGTCAAATTTATTTTATTCCTATTTATTTATATTGTTATATTTACATCCTGCCTTTTTTCTTTCAAAGGCCTACATAATTATTCTCCTCCTCTCAATATTACCAATTATAAAGGAGAAGCAACAGGAACATGTGTGTTGTATTGAGGGCCATCTGTGGAGGTCTGGAAGGATAGAATTGAATTGGACTTAACTTATTTTCTAAAGAAAGCACGTCCTGATTGGCATCATTACAAGTTTGTATACAGGAGGATAATCCAAAACTTCATGCAGACCTTGTGTCTTCACTAGTACAGTCATATGTAGAAGGGTTCCAAAGGCTATCACATTCCCCACTTCTTCCTGATTTGAACCAAAGATCGTCTATTATTTAGAAAAGAACATCCATCAGTTATCTGTCCTGTGGCTAGTCTTTGAAGTTTAGCACTATAAAATGAAGGCTAGTGGTTCTTTTGTAGTGCATACCTAATTGGAAGCCTTTAAATATTTTCTCTTAACTGAACCTTACCTGGAATTATTAAATAGGCTTTGCACATACAGATAATAAACATTGTGATTTAAAAGTGTTCATTTAAATCATATGTTACTGTACAATGTTTAAGTATATGGGACAGGAGGCACCTATAAATGCATGAAAAGGAGAAAGCTGTGAATCTGTATGTGACTTTCAAAACCATTCATGGAAATTGCAATTCCCTTTGGTTTTCCACAAATAGCTTGGGGGGTGGGGTGGGGGGTAGATTGAAAAAATGAAGCCCCAGTATTATATGTCACTGAGTGTTTTCGTTTTGTTTGTGCTCATTACTAGATTTGCAAGTTTTTCTTAGAATCTGCAGTTTCTTTCATGTAGTTCACCTCTCTTGTTAAAACGTTTACTTCCAAATTGAAAAGGTACTGACCACTCTTATTCCTAACTCTCTCAATGTAACTTTCAAAGAAAGCAAGTAGTGCTAAAAAGAGAAGCTTTATATTGTGGGTGCTTTCTATAAAAGTATTGTGTAGTAGAGGAGCACCTGTTCATGAGTTGAGTGGAATTTATTTATTTTGAACTGTATTTGGGCATAACGCTAAGTTGTGTCTAAGTAAGCTCATGAACTTCCCACTTTCCTCCCACAGGTTTGAGAGGAGTTTAGAATTTTGTATTCCACGTTTGGTTACCCATGTTTTGTCATTTTTGCACACATTGATAAAGTGTGGTTGATTCTGGTAAATTTCAAATCAAGACGACTTTCACACTTGGGTTATGGTGTAGGCTTGCTTAAAGTATCCATGGGGAAGAAGGGAGGCAGCCCAGTGTGGCTCTTTCATGTGATGCTGTGGCCAACCAATTTACGTTACTCCTGAAGGCAGCCATTTTTCTTACCCAGCCTGCCCCACTTCCAACAGATTGATCATAGATAAGGTTGAGCTCTTCAGCATCTATTCTCAGCTAAGCATTCTTTCATGTATTGAGGAAAACGGTGTCATATAGCAAAAATGTTCTTGTACGAAGATCGCAATCATCTGTTAAGTCTGTGCTTGGAGGCTTCCTTTATGAAATTAAGGAGGGGATTATGCCCAAAGAGGAATTGTAACTGCTAGCTGTGAAAAACGAGTAAGTGTTTTAAGTCAGAGTCTAATTTGCAAATGAAGCTAAAACCCAAGCAGCTGTGTTTCAAGATTAGCAGGACTGTCTTCAAAATGCAGAGAAGTGTGTGTGTGTGTGGGGGGGGGAGTGTCCTAAATGAACAGTTCTCCTGCCGCTGCATATGCTAAGTCTGCACAGCCTAACAAGTGTGAGCCCGCAAGGCTCAATCGCTCGTCATGAAGCATGTCTTCCAAAACCATCACTCTTCCTCTGTATATCCAGAAGGAATAGCAACATTCGTAGTATAAACATGCAACCTCGGCATAGAACTGCTTAGCTAGAAGGAAACCGTGCCATGCGCTCTTTTTGTCATGGCTCTATGACCCTCTGCATTGCAGCATAACATTACAATAAAAATACTTAATCAAGCGTGAATTTGGCTACGGATGTAAAATGCCTGCACTGTGTACACTTGTTGAAATGTTGCAAGTACACCATGCACTGGGGACCTTTCCAGGCAGTTTATCGTACTTCTGGGTATGAGGCAGGGTGTGTGGCGTGAACACTTTCCACCTCCATGAGAACCGCTGCTGAGACCTGTTGTGTGCTAGCGCCTGCCACGGTGTGCTGCAGCAGGTGGCGGCCTTCTCTGGTCTCCTCGAAGCTGGCAGCCCTCACTGCATCACTTGGTTCATTGGCAGTGTTTTCAGCCTTTCTACAGCTTTTCAACAGAGTTGAAACATGGGCCTGTTAGGAAGAATCTGCTTCATTTTGCTAATAAATGCAAGGAAGAAATGTAAATTCGGAGGCAGAAGGTTGACTCATGCTTTATCTAGATCTAGCAAGGTATGTTTGTTGACGCTTACAGTTTGTATTGCTAAACACTACTGTGTTTCAGGAAGTGTGTACATTTCGTCACACTTCCTGTACCCCTTCCCCCTCCAAAAAAGAAAATGAGGGAACGGAGGGCACAGAGTACAGATGCTGCTTCCTTTGAGATATAGGGTTTATTCTGTGGCGTCCTAGAGTGGCTGAAACTTTTTTTAAGCTATCATGAGGTTTACAGCAACCATAATACATCGTTATGTGTTTCCTGTTTTATAGCACTCCTTAATAAAAAGCCTTAGTTTGTTGAAGATCAATCAGCATTAGCTTAGCCTCTTCAAATTCATTTGAAGGCATAACCAGCCTAAGTTGTCACACTGTTGTATGAAACAGGAGAAGCAGCGTGCCCCAAATTGCAAAGCTGATAGGAGAAGGGAAAACTCTTTTCCTCAGCTTATGTCGAGGCAGAATCCAGCTGGAGTTTCCGCCCTGAAGAAAATTGCCATAGTGGTCCAGATCAGCTTCCTGCAGTCTGCTGTTCTCTGGATGTGTTGGCCACGTGGTATCTGAAGATACTGAAGATGATAGTCCAGCACATCTGCAGGTACCAGGTTAGGGAAGGATGTTCCGAAGGTTCCTCTAGGGACATGTAGGAAGGAGAGCTGTTATTTGTCTGCACAAATTGAACACCACCATTCTTTACCCTGGAACTTTGAAGTGTGTCATTATTATAGAGGTGTTGGCAGCAAATTCATTTACTCAGCTTTATTGAAGCTTTTATAATACATCAGAATCTTTTGAAAGCTGTTCAGGGTAGCGAAAATTAGAATTCTAAAGGACTAACAGGTGAATTTTCTATCCTTTAGTTGAGTTGTTCATCAGGGTAATTTGGATGAGTCAGCCTTGTGGCTGTCATCTTGTTTATCGTGTTGCTATGCACAATATTTAGGTAGAGGGCTGCAAGTACTACCTGCATATAAATTAGTGCGATGTGTAGCCTGAGCTTTTAGTAGAGCGAGGTAGTGCGTAAATGTTCGTGTATGTTCGGAGCTGCTAGAAACTGTTGAAGAGCACTGGGCGGAGAGCTGCTTGTCTGGGACGCAAAATTGTGCCTTGGTAATCTTGCCTCTCTTGGGTGATCTTTCTGAGCATCTTCATTTACAATGAAGTATATCGTGGTCCTATATTTTGTCTCTTGTTTTAACAAACGGAAGAGAAATCATGGATCTGTGACTTCTCCATTTGCCTTGCCACCGTCTATACTGTGTCAAAAGTATTTTTCAGCTTGGGACCTCCACACAATCACAACAGAAGAGTGGAGGCTCATTGCCCCACACTGCTGCCCCACACACTGGCTGTGCATTGGAGAAGTGTCTGGAAAAGAGACGCCTACTGCATATTCTGGGTTACAAATCACAAAGAAAGCTGCTTCTTTACAAACATACCCCTATTTCAGCTCCAGGCTAGCAGGACAGTCTGTCTCTCTGTGTCTCTTTCTCTCTCCCTCCTCTTCCCGGCTCTCCCTCCCCGGAATTTCACTGATGTGAAGGATAGCACCTCAGAAGAGATACTGTAGACTCAAAATCTATTTTAATTGACTTCTTTTCCACTGAACAGCAAACCAGTATATATGATTAATTGTGCCACAGCCTTGGACTCGTATGCTTCCTTCCCCATGTGAGCTCAAATTCCTTCATTGACATTCTTGCTTTGCATGAAGATATTTGCCTCAAACCAGAATTGGAGACCACAGAATCAGTACAGTTGCATAGTCTGGTTGCAGACAAGTTAATGTTTTCCCCGCAACATGTACAGCTGCCAGCGTGCAGAGCAGGATATCAAAAGCAGGGTGATAGGGCAGCACCCACCCATTCAAATAGCAGGTGAGGAGATAGGGGTCTGCTGGGTAGGCTGGCGTCACCCCCATGTGTGAGTGGTGTCGTGGAAAAGCTCTTGTGCATGCAAATCCTTCTCATGCAGCCTAGACACTCAGCCCCATGGCACCACTCACCCATAGGCATAAAGGTAGTGAACACATTGTAACAACTTTCCAATCTAAGGCTTTATATTACTGCATTAGGAATTGGTTTTTCCAAAGATTGCTAAGAAGCCTCATGGGTCTGTCTGTCTGTTTGTTTTTGGAATTCAATTGCAGGTATGAAAAGGTGCCTGTAATCTTGGTTGGAAATAAAGTGGATCTGGAGAGTGAGAGAGAAGTTTCATCAAGTGAAGGCAGAGCCCTGGCTGAAGAATGGGGCTGTCCTTTCATGGAGACTTCTGCAAAAAGTAAAACAATGGTGGACGAGCTCTTTGCAGAGATTGTCAGACAGATGAACTATGCCTCTCAGCCAGATAAGGATGATCCATGCTGTTCTGCATGTAACATTCAATAGCATTCCAGATGATGGAGTTGGACCTAATTTGCTGTATTTTTGGTAAGGTAATACAACTGACTGCTTTGCTTTGCGATTTAAAGTTGGGTTTCTTGAAATAAATCCAGAGTGGAGTAGCATTGTTAACTCCCAGAATTGGAAAAGAATTGGGATGAGTTTTTGCAGTTCCCGTAACTGCAGAATTGGGGAGCCGTTCACTTCTACAGTTCACTCAACCTGCAGCACATCTCCTATACCTTCAACTCTGTGGCATAGCTGACAGATTTACAGGGTGAGCACAAACAGTGTATGTTGGCTTTGTCAGACAACAACCACAGCTTTAAGTTAAGAGTTGTTGATGATGGCGAAAAGGAGAGCACCAGCAAAGACCCTTTGCACTCTGCATATTCTCTACTGATAAGTAACTGTTAGCAAAGTTTGTGTGTCTGCATATTGAATTTCAGGACTTGTCACTTGTGGCCAAGTTTACTCAGTCAAATATGCTAACTTCATCTTTGACTCAAGTGTTAGTAGGATTATCAGCAAATTGATGTAGTTCTGTTTTTTCCTTTAAATTTGATTGTCTTCTATAATCCCATCATGCGAAAAGGAAAATATTCCATCAGTACATGAAGGTAAAGTGAGGAGCCCTGAAAAAATCCAACGGCTTGTGAAGAGGACAGTGGGACATTGGGATGTGTTAATATTCTGCTTCGCTGCTCAGAAATGGTCAATTGCTTCCGATGTTGTTCAGTCAAGAAGCCAAACAAACCCTCTGTTTGCAGAGCAGGAAGTGCGTTCATCTCTTCACTGAACCAGGAAGAAGCAACTGTGATGGGGTAAAAAAATCGCTTAGCCTTACTAATGAGGAAAAATTTTAGCACATTAACAAGTACCACCTTGTAAGGAAAATGAAGCCATGTTGTATCCAGATGTTCCTTTTTGCAGAAACCTTTTGGGGACTGTACGAGCATCCTGCATTTTTAAGTTTAAGGATACCAGTTTATTTCTTGCCTTTAAGGGCTATGTCTTTGATGTGATACCCCAACTAACCTATGGAATTCAAATTTGCCATTTTATAGCTTTAATGTTGGCAATTTGGTTAATTGAATTAACAGTGTGAAGTTACTTTGGCTCAGAAGTTGAATACCGATTATTGTAATTCCATATGTGAGCAAGAAAAGGGTTCTTGTCTTCAATTGCCTAACATGCTAGTCAGGTGCTGCCATACAGTGATCCTGTCGCCTGGTAATTGCCGTGACAAATAGTGAGTGAAAACATTGTTTTGAAATGGTGCTTATCCTCTGATCTTAATTTTCATAGCAGTGAAATACTTATAATTTGCATGACTTAACAGCACCAGTTATATTTATTCTGATGTCTTACAATCAAGGAAGTTTCCAATCAGAATGTCTGAGGTTGAAATGCTGGAGTGATTATATTGAGCTGGGCCTTGATGGAGAAAATTTGGCCTTTAAAATGCAATATCACTGAGCCTGTGGTCTAAATACCACCCCACCGTTTGGTTTCTCAGTCTTGTGAAGTAGTTCTGTAGTTTCTTGTGTAGATGAGTGGAGAGAGTGTATGTGTCGTGTGTGTGTGTTGGTGGGTGGGTGTGGAACTTTTTACAAATGCTGTAATGAACTTGAGTTCTGAGATGTTTGCCTCCATAAGCAGAAAAACAACCTGCAATCTAACGCATGTCTAAAGAAACTGAATTCTAAAGCATTTTTTAAAAAAACTTTGACAACACTCAGCCACTTTATTTCTTACACAGTGGAACACTTTTGATTTAGTTCACTTTCTAATGACTTAACAGTAATGATGGTTGATTATAGGCCACTATTGCCTTAGTCCTTGCTTGATTTTTTTCCATAATCAAGAAAGCAAAGAGTGTAATGCTAAACATTGGGTCCTACTCGAGAAATCTTGTCCCTTCCCAAGCAGCTTGCACAGCTGTGGAAGTTGTGGCACCTTAGTGAATCCCACATGGACAACCTGCGTGTATTAAGCGGGGGGAAGACCATCATGAGTTCACAGTCCCTAAAATATTTTAGAAAGAATGTTATATGGCACTAGCTTTGTTGCTTTAGAAGATGTTCAGCTCTGTCTTTCAAGAAAAATGAGACGAACAGGTATAAGATAAATTTTGCTTGCATATTATGCAGATTTACTCTAGGAATGGTTCCTGTCCTGCATATCAAGTTGTTTACACAGTCATAACAAGGACATGAGCAAGATCCATGGCAGGCATAAAAATGGCATTTCTTATAAAAGCGGGCATGATTTTGAAGTAGACGTCCTTGCATCATACAGTCATTTTGAAGAGAACAGTAATTCAGAGTACTTCCTCGATAATGTTTGTTGCTGTTTTGGAGATGAAGCATTGTGCAGTCTTGCAAAAGTGTAATCATTTTACATGATCTGTAATTCTAAGAAGGCAGTTTGTCTGCTGCATGGATTCCGCTTACATGGCTATAGGTGGAACAGCAAAAAAGATTTATTTAACTAAAATGCTGTAAATCAACAAGAGAGATTTTGAAATATACACTTAGTTGCATTAATATGGCATTTCCCCACACTCACACACACCATGTTATATGTTTAGGCCAGCCGAACAAGTGGCAGGTACAATGGGTGTCTAGTGTCACCAGTTGTCTAGTGCCAATTCGAAAGGTGCCAGTACTCCTGTATCGATTCCTTCTTCCCTTCTTCATGACCAGTGGTGCTGATTGGCTTTCCGTCTTCTGGCCATTGCTCTCTTGCATCGATATTTTTTCCCACTGACTGACACAGAAGATGGACTTAAATATACTAGGCAGTTTCTGACAGTCAGCTCCCCCTAATTCAGGCCACCCAGGCTGTGTGCGACTGGGAATATGGCGCTTTTCAGGTATAAACCCTGTAACTTTCACAAATGGGCCACAGTGCCACTCCTCCTTCATTCATCAAGGTATAGGAATGGCACACTGGCATGTGTGAGCACCATTGTACATTTCAGGAGTTGCTTGTCAAGGATGACTACTTATTTTTGTATCCTGATCAGGTTCCAACGATAGTAAATTTGTTTGGGTATAACATGCCTTAAAATATTATCATTTGATCCAAAGACCCACTCTTCTTTAGCTATTATTGTAGAGCTTTGTATTTTTCTGCAGCTGGCATTTTTTTTTAAGTTTATATTGTCGTAAAATGTTGCAACTTCTTTTGAAAATGTGTTAATTCCCCTTTTCGCCTTTTACAAAACCGAATCAAACCAGCATCAGTTCTAAAAGTTTAAAATAAGCTGCCACCACCAACCCAGCTCATATATATATTGGTAGTAGTTTCCAGGACTTTCTTTTCTGGTAGAACTGATAATAGTTTAGCGCTTTTAACTACACTCCCAAATCCAAAATTAGGGTTGATTTCTGGGGGCAAACTTACCAGTATTTTCTATATGACACATGCTGCCTAAAGATGTTACTCATTTGGGGTGAGGGGATGCATGGTTTGTCACCATTGTGCTCACGAAGCACCATTGGGAGTGTAATTTCGGAACAAAGCAAATTTGACAACTGTAGGGATTTAACGTTCATTATTCCTCTGTCAGTTCTCGATCAGGGTTCCAAGAAGGGATTGCAGTGTGTTTTTGAAAAGTAGGTTTAACCATTGACAATTTGGGATTTCCTAGAGTTGATTAAAGATATTTAACAGTTGATTGTTGAGCTCTGTTGCAACTGATAACTGAAAAATGGAGTAAGTTTTTATAAGGTGTCAGTTGTTTAAATCAAAATGTTTCAAAGAAAATCAAAATGTACATAGAACTCAATGCAAACTCAGCAGTTGTATTTGGAGTTAAATTATTTTAACAAATAAATTTATTTAATGAAACGTCTGTTGCGTTTTCTTGTACTGCTCTCTTTTCCATCTTGCTGCTCCCTCCCCCTGCCAGAGGCATGCTTTGTTATTTGCTTGTTCAGAATCTGGTTAGCCCTTCCCAATTTGCCCGTCTGGAAAGAACACATTTGTCCTATATTTATTGGCAAGCCTATTTCAAACATTCCTTCCGATTCAGTTAATAGGTAATATTTTTGTAAGGCACCCTGTTTCCGAGAAATATAAAAGGGTGAACTAAAATATATAATAGTACAAAATGTGATGAAAGTTTCAGAGATCAATACCCATCCAACCCTGATTCAAAGCTAACTCAACGTATATCAGATCTACTATCCCTAGATGGTTACATTTTGGAGTTTGTATTGCTCAGCAGAACGACACACTCAGTTTAGACTTAATAGTCCAATTTCAGTAGTGGCCGTGCTAATGTTAACACAATTGTTCCAGCTTACTGACATTGATTAGCAGTTGCATTGTGGCCATGCCAGTACGGATAAAATACAGCATTGTGTGTGATAGCAAAGAGTATTGGATGGTTTTTGTTTCTAAGCCATGTGGGTCCTCAGGTGCCAAACACCAGTGGCTGGCACACTGTGAGAACTATGCCTTCCATGGCTGGTGCTGCGCCGATCGACAAATGCTGCTAATTGTACACAGCCGTCAGCTGGTCTTGCTACTCATAACTGGCCCATTCATTCTATAGGCCAATTTCCACTGCAGTTTTGGCCAAAGTCCTTCTGGAGGCCTCTGCTAGCATTCCGCCCATTTAGCAACACATGTGTGTGTTTTGCTAATGAGAGTAACTATATAGGGTAATGTGGACTGAGTTCTCTTGTCTCCTTCTTCCACCCCCACGCCCCAATTTACATTTCTATAAAGTTCACACAATGCTGGCCTTTTAGAATGCTTGTCCAGTGTGAGTAACTGAAGAAAAACATTAAGGTACCACTCAGCTTAATACTGCAGTAAAGTACTGCTATTTTCTTTGCTGGAAAGTATAGGCAAACTGTTAAAACCAAATATCCCTGACTTCTTGATTTGTTAGTGGCACATTTTAAGACCACCTTTCAAAGCTGCTCAGTTTATCAACCATTTGAGCCTGTGTTTCGCTTACTACTTTCAAAAGAGTACATGTGTATGTGCAACGCACATCCCTGCAGGGAACTGTATGTATCACTTGCTGTCTTGGCCTTAACATGGAGGCGATCTGAATCCTGGGCTGGATCCAGGGTTGGATCATTCTTGGAACAGATCAATTCAAATGGATGTGACAACTTAGCCATTGATTTCAATGGGCTTACTGTATGATTTATGCTCAGATCCACTTACATCTGGGTGTGGAATATGTTAAACCAAATAACTGGGATGACCATCATCTGGGATGGTGATTGCCCCAGATTACCAGTAAAAATGGCAAGTGATGGGCACCATCATAACCCAGATGGAATGAGTATTTTCCTAGGAGGTGTATCCTGCCAAATGTTCATTATCAAATACAATGTCTGCTTTCTTCTCCTCAAGATCTTGGTTTATTCACATGGTAAATGTGTTCCTATTTAATGGATTGATTGAAAATCACCACCACTGATTGAAAATCTTTTTTTTTTAATTTAGTGATTCTTCTACTTTAGGAGGGCTTTTTTGGCAGTGGGCAATTCCTGCTTCATTGCTTTTGAGTAAAGCCCTGCTCATTTCTCTCTCTTGTTTTTTTCTTAACATATGTAAATACATAAAAATGTAAAATAGAAAAACCAGTATAAACAGAACAAAGTGAACAAGATAAAATAGACAAGATTGCCAAGAGAACTTTAAACAGAAGCATGACATTTGAGAAAGCTTCTCAACAGATAATTGACCCAACAGTATGTACTCTGCTTGCCATCCTGCATCATCTTGCATTTAAAGCAGTGTTGATCTGGATCAAGCGTTTGAAGGGTTCTGCTCCAGTGCCAATCTATCCGAATCTGCATTTCTTTGAAGCCATGGCACTCGGTGTAAATTTAAGCAAATGCTCTAGGCTAAGTAGCAACGCCATGCCAGGTTTTTAGCAATATTGAACCAATATAATGAATAATGACAATAGTCTAAACTGGACGGTGTTTCTTTTTTGACTGCATTCTCCCCAAGAATTCCAGGGAAATAAGAAATCTTATATTCTAAGAAGTATGATAACAACAAAATTTGACAGGTATGGATATGATGCTAGTACTTCAGAAGATTCAAACAATAACAAAAGAACATATATCAACTTTAGTATATACTCGACTCACAATATAAGTGTAACAGTTAGAAAGGCCTTAGCATCTTGCAAACAGATCCATGTGTAGTATTTCTGTTTTTTCAGCTTTTCATGGAAGGCCGTTCAACTGCGCTACTTCGGATCATCTTGCTTACAACATGGAAAGCCGTCTAGAGGATCTTGCATCATTTGAAGGCATAAGACTGGCTTTCAGGTAGTGATCCTGTTTGCTGAGCAAAGCAGGTAGTGATCCTGTTTGTTCTAGCTCAGCTGAGCAAAGGAAACCATCCCAGCTGGTCCAGGCTATACAAGCACGCAAGCTAGCTAGAATTCTTTGAGCAGTGGAACTACAAAGCAAAGTGAAATACAGGAACTAGATGCTAGCTCCCAGACAGTGAGCAAACAGGGAGAGTTACCAGAAGTTTGGCAGGGGAGGTCCCTAACAACCTCTAATTTTAAAAATTTGTTTTTTCTTGTACTACACATTTATATAGTAATAGGAATTTATTGTAAACCTTCACAAAGGATGGGATAAAGTACAGGTCACTCCAATGCAATCAACATGGTAGGTGATTACGGCCAGGAAAGACACTCCAGTGGTGGCGACTTACTGTGCAATGTTAGTTTTCTTGCCTGAGATCAACCTGCCCTACATGTTGCTGCGAGGGCAACCTAGTTGCCCTGTTGGGTGAAAAAAGTGAGAATACTAAAGCAGTGAGTGTCCACCTTCAGGGGAATAAGTGGATGTATAGAATTCTTTGAGCAGTGGAACTACAAAGCAAAGTGAAGTATAGGAGCTAGAAGAGTAACTGCAAACTGAGATAGCAGGGAGAAGCCTAACACAAGGGAAAATGGAATAGCGGAGACTCCCAGGAAAATGGGGCACAGCTAGACATAAATTTGGATCCTGGAACCATGGGTACACTACCTAGAAGATGGGCTGCTGGCAAGGGATGGGTTGCACCTCACAAAGACTGGGAAGAACGTATTTGGCCACAGGATGACGAAATTAATCAGGAGGGCTTTCAACTTGAATCCTTAAAGGGAGGGAGAAGTGAACTTGGGCATAGGACAAAAGTTTATGCACCGCAATGGAGAGAGCAGCTGTAAGAGCGTCCAGTAATAGTCTTTCAAAAATGTAAGTGGTGTAATGAAAAATTGCTGCGATGACTTGCATGACTTGAATTCAAGCAAATGAAGAATATAATTTGTGCAAGAAGAACAGAAGGAACAGAAAGGGAGGTGGAATCGTGCTGTATGTTAAAAAAGCCTAACACTGCACAGAAATACGGGAGGAAGAGCTTAGCAGCTCCATTGGGAGCATCCAGATTAATATCAGTACAGAAAGAAATGGAAGGAACATGGTGGTTGGAGACTGCTACCAACCATCCAGACAAGGAGAAGACACATGTGAAACATTGGAAAACGCCAATGTTTCAAGGAAGCATGATGTCCTTGTAATTCAATGACCCCCAATATCATCTGTTGGGAGACTTCTGTTGGGTTAACTTCTCCTTGCAGAAAGTGGAGGAAGGACCAGGAAGACTGGCTGTCCCTAACATGGTTCTAGCCAAGAGGGATGTCCTTGGGGATGAAGTGACAATTATGGGAACTCTGGGGAAAAATACTTGATTTTTCATATTTTTTTTATCCAGGTCATACTTGATTTCTGGATTCAAAAGGAAGCTAAAGCTGAGTATAGTCAAATGAGAATCTTGAATGTTAGAAAAGCCAGTTTTAATAAACTGAGAACAATGACATGTGAGGTCCCACGGTAAATGACTCTAATGAGAAAGTTGTCCACGGTAAGTGTGAATTTTTATAAATTCTAAAGGCACAATTACATTTCCAACAAGAAATAAGGTAAAAGAAAGCTGAAGAAGCCAATGTGGCGTCACAAAAACACCTGAAAAGGGAAAAAAAAGAATACTTTTAAGGAATGGAAAGAAAAGGGTAATGGAAAGACCAGGGTACAAAGGAAGAATACAGGCAGGTAGCATGGAATTGCAGGGACAACGTCCGGAAGGCTAAGGCTGAGAATGAGGTGAGGATAGCAGGGGATGCTATAAGTAGTCAAAAAAAAAAAAAGATATCCTTTAGATATGTGCATATTAGAAGGGGAAGTTAATTACTCAGTGAGGATGGCAGAATGAAAACAGATAACAAAGAAGAAGTGGAAGTGCTTAATTTCAGAAGGAACCTGGAAATTACAGACCTGTCAGTCTGACATCAATCCCTGGGAAAATTCTGGAGCAGATTATAAAGCAGTCAGTCTGCAAGCACCTCGAAAACAATGCAATGATTACTAGAAGCTGACATGAATTGGTCATGAACAAATCCTGCCAAACTAATCTGATCTCAGTTTTTAATCAGGTAGCCTCCCTTGTGGACTGTGGGAATGCTATGGACATAATAGATCTTTTCCTCAGAAAAGCTTTTGACAAAGTGCCCCATGATATCCTGATTAGGAAACTAGCTAAAACTGGAACCGCTTTCAGATGGATCCACAGTTGGCAACGGAACCAGACTCAGTGAGTGTTTATCAGGGACACCTTCTCAAACTAATGTGAGGTAGTAAGTGGGTTCCATGGGGTTCAGTCCTGGGTTCAGTGCTCTTCGCTGTTTTTATTAATGATCTGGATGAGGATATGCAGGGGGAGCTTATCAGGTTTTCAGCTGATGCGACACTGAGTGGGACAACTTATACTATAGATGGCAGGAACAAAATATTGAGTGATTTTGACAGGCTGGAGTGCTGGGCTGAAATCAACAGTACGAAATTTAACAGGGGCAAATATTAAGCTCCGCACTAGAAAAAGAAACCACACAGTTACAGGGTGGGAGATACTTGGCTCAACAATATTGGGTATGAGAAGGATCTTGGAGTGGTTGTAGCTTGCCAGCCAAATATGAGTCAGCAGTGTGATGTGGCTGTAAAACAGGGACATGCTATTTAAAGCTGCATTAATAGAAGTATCAGTTCTAAACCCCATGAAGTACCAGCTCCCCACTGTTCAGTGCTGGTTAGTTCTCATCTGGAGTACTGCATCCAGAGCTGGGCACCAAGTATAAGAAAGAGGCAGACAAACTGGAAGAGGTTCAGAGGGGGGCGACAAAGATGGCCAAAGGACTGGAAATGGAGCCCTGAAGAGAAACTGAAAGAATTGGTGGTGTTTAACCTCAAGAAGAGAAGAATGGGGGGTGACACTGGAAAGGCTGTCCCATAGAGGAAGGCCAGGACCTCTTCTTCATCATTCCAGAGTGCAGGACATGGAATAATGGACTCAAGTTACAGAAGCCAGGTTTGGCCTGAATGTCAACCGTCTCTGCTGCTTCTGCTTTATGAGTAGCAACTACACTATGGAGCCAATTTCTCCTGCAGGCAGTGTGGTGCAAAGAAATTGCTACAAAGGTGTCTTTTTCAGACATCTGTCAATAACACTACAGGCGAGTCTACACACCCATTGGCCTGCTCTTTTGTGTCATTCCGAATTTTGCCAAGCAAGGGTGCTGAGCAAGATCGACCAACTTCATGGTAACTGAAGAGCTTTACTGCTAAAGGAAGTAACGGAAGGGTATAAGCTTGGGCTGTGCTGCAATTCTTGGCCACTGACTCGAGGGGCAGCCAAATTAAGCCACCACAAACAGAGAATCTGGATTTGTTTCTAAGCAAGGAGCCCTGTAGAATGATACTAAATGTTTCTTCTGTTGCCCACACACACAGCCACACTGGTGTTGTTCAGCCTGTTGAGCAAGTAGACAGATAACTGTGAAGTAGTGACACCGAGCCTTGATCCTAAAACCTGTTTTGTAAAGGTGGAGTCTGTCAAGGTGTCATTTTGGAATCAGAACAGTTGTTTGCCAACTCTTTTCTAAAGGCACAACGTAGCCCATTCCTAGATTTAGCATACCAATTACATTTAACTTAGCATGGCAATATTTAGCCAATTGGGTCTCTTCAGCTATTAAACAACTTTGTAATCGACTACAATGCTGTTCCCAAATAATCAGTCAACACATTTTCATAGTTTAATACATACATTTATTTTTTTAAAATCCTGCAAATACGAAGTTTTAGAAGAGGTATTGCCATCCACGTCCTTGTTTCTCACAGGAGTGAGGATGCGGAAGATGGTATCTGAGACATTCTGCTATATTGTTCAAAGGAAGATGATGTCCTTTAAAAAAATAATAATTGGAAGCTTTTTTTTTTTTTTTTTGCAATGCGGCATGGAAGAGCACTGACTGGAGTGAGATCCTATGGCCAACTTATCAGCTATTCCCTGTTATTTATTTTTACTTATTTGGCTATTTTTACCCCATCCAGTATGTTGCTGGTCTCTGGACGGAGGGCTAATAAAGGAACCTTAGAATCTCACTGAAGAGACTGTTCCATCCACACTTTTGCTTCAAGCTGAAAGAACTACTGCAAGAGAAGGCAAAAGAGTGTAGCAACACCACTTGTCATCTGAAAGACCCTGTAGGAGATGTCCAGGAGACCACAATTACCGTATTTTTTGCTCTATAAGACTCACTTCCCCCCCTCAAAAGTAAGGGGAAATGTCTGTGCGTCTTATAGAGCGAATACATGTGCGCAGTAAGTCTGTCAGATGTGCAGCCCATGGGGAAGTGATGGGGAATGTGCCTGTGATGATGTGCCCATTTGATTCAGAATATTTTTTTCCTTGTTTTCCTCCTCTAAAAACTAGGTGCGTCTTATGGTCAGGTGCGTCTTATAGAGCGAAAAATACGGTATCTTCCCTGGCTTTCAGTGAAATGGGTATGGCTCAGGCAGGAATACTAAGCACTCCTGATAAGTCGCTTCTGATAAAATCAACTTCTTTTCATGAATGAATGTTCTTTGGATTTGGGTCTAAGGCAGAGAGAGTCAATCTCCCAGCATTGTCGTTAGATTTTCTTCACCAATTCACACGAGGACTAGAATTTTGCTTGTAAGCGGCATCTGATACTTCATCGAAACAGCCTCTTCTGCAGAAAACACACGCAGTGCTTCAAGCTTATTTTAGATTTTACTTCTAAAATCTGTTTGAATCCTGTACATGAGGATCTAATCGTATATTTGTCAGCATTTCTCAGGAAGCATTTGCTGTGTGAGCTGCAGACTTGCAAGTTCTGAACAGGTGACAAGATCCTTTGTGTGAAAGAACATTGGTGAAGACCTGACACTTCCAAAGTGACGGAAGGATGAAGGGTTTCCACCCATCACAATGCTTGATGTGTCCTGCTGGATTTTACCTTGCTTTCTCTGGTGTATTATAACATAATAATAACATAATAATGGTGTGTGTGTGTGCTCGCAAGGAGGGATGAAACCACATGCAATCAAAACCTTTACTTCTTTTGAACCTACTCTGCTGCCTCTAAATATTCTGCAATTTTGCCGTCATTGTCCTTGTCGTTGTCACTTTGCCATGGCTACATTCTAGCAATTAAGCATCATTAGCAATCAGTCCCATTTGTTAACTGCTAGGAACCTGGACAGCCTGACCATATTTACTATCCATTAATGGAGTAATGGTTAATTATTGCCATTAATTATGTAATAATAGTTGGCATCAATTATCATTATTCTTTAATAAATAATAAAAAATAAGCACTCTCCTTCTGCCCCCGTATGTCTAGGAAGGCCAGACATTCTGTAATTAGAACAAATGATAAAACCGAGGTTAATCAGCCTGAAACTGCTTAATATGTAAATGAATTAATTTTTATTGCAGATAATTTCCCCCCAGACTTTGGAAGTACTTCCCCCAAGACTGCTGTGTGAACCCAGATGGAATTCATGGGAAAGGCTGCAGTTCTGTGGAGGATATGCAGGCGGCATGGGAAGGGCTGGATTTGGGGGTGCCATTTAAGCAATAGAAGGAAGTGGCTGATCTCATGGATGGTCCCTCCTGCTGCAGCCCTCTGGAGCAGATGTGGAGGCATGGTGGGGCTGCAGGCAGGAGGGGATGGGGAGGTCTTGTTGCCCAAGAAGGCCTCCGCTTTGCAACGCTGGAGCTGACCCTCTAGGTCTAGGTACCCCTGCGTGCTACACGGCATCTTTGGAGAGAGCTGGGTAGGACCCCTGCCTGAAAGCCCGGAGACTAAGCCACTAAGTCAATGCAGAGATTTCTCAGCTAGAAAGAACCATCGCAACTTTCTATGCCCTCCAAGGGAATAAATGCTCACTAGGGCTCAGATGTGGGTTGCAATCCCCACTTGGACATGAGCCTTGGGTGACTTGTTCGAGGCACTGACTCTCCGCTAATGCACCTTACAGGGTTGTGAGGAGGGGGACAATCCACTGGATTCCCTGGGCTTAGCTTCCTTTCCTCTTGCCCAATTTCTCACAGCTGTGAGGGCCACAAGGAGGGGCTGACATGTGTTTTGGGGGAAGTAAGCCCCCTGGTCGATGCACCCACGGCTTTATGGCCCTCTGAGTGGAAACCCCCTGGCAGCATTGTGTGCCTCGCCTCCAACCACTCGCTCAAGCAACCTCCTCCCGAGACGCACAGGTTGCTCCAGGGTTTGAGAAGCACAAGACTGGAGGAGGCATGAGTAAGATGCCAAATGACCAGCAACATCTTTTTTAAAAGATTAATAAATCTGTAGCTTAGGAAAACAACTCATGGGGTTCTCTGCAAGGGAAGCAGACATAACAGGAAAAGGGCTTTTGAAACAAATGGGAATTCAGTGTGCCATGACACTGATATCCGGTGACTCCATCAATTCCTGGCTGTGATTGGAGGGAGCTGATGTACAAGCCATCTGGGTGAGGCATCAAATTGAGGAAAGGGGGGATAGACTAATTTATATAGAACTTTAGGGCAAAGTTGCCAACGTAAAGGCTGGATCCCCACATCACGAGAAACAACCCTGGATGGTTTCCGTGCCGTGTGGGTTTTTGCCTGGATGTGCCTGACAGATGATTAGGCAGTTTCCACTCAACTGCACTCAGTCCTCCGGCTATTGGCATGCATGGCTTCAGCCACGGGGCTTGACATTTAATCCCGTTCTGGACGGCTGGACCTGCTCCTACTGCCGCAGGGGAGTCTGACAGCTGCATTTCAGGACCCTGGACACCATGATGCTGGGTTCAGAAGCTCAGAGAAACTATGGTGAAACTGGGACCACAGAACAGATCTTTGTTTCTTATCATGGTTTCCAAAAACCAAACAAAACATGCTCAAATACAGTAGCATTCTTACACTGCCAACAACCAGCCTTAGGAGAGTTAGTTCAACCTTTCAGGGAGGGGAAACGCTGTATGAATCAGGAAGCCACCAAGCAAATGGTGGTCAAGAAAGGAGTGGAGTCTGGAGGAATGGAGCGCTGTCACCTGCGGCATCCGAGGGATGGATGTAGGCCCAGGTCCAACATTCTGCGCCCCTGCACTGGACTGAGAACTGAAGGCTGGCCTTATCCATTCTGAAACTGAGCAAACATTGCCTCCTCCATCCCATTCCCTTTAGGGAGAAAATCGGGGAACTTAGTGTAAGTCCAGTGATTGGGATCATTCCTTTTCTGAGAACTCAAGCAAGTCGCTTATAAAAGAATTGCACACCTATGGCAGAAGTGAAAATTGAGATACCGCTGTGCTGCAGAATTCATCATAAGAACAGCTTTTCCTTTTTTTTAAGTACAATACCAGTGACAAATCCAGTAAGTGAGGGAGAAGCTCGTGCTATTTTTATTGCCGCTCATCAGAAACAGCGATCACAAAATGTTCCAAAAGTTAAAATTAGCATTACAAAAAACTCCACAACCAGGATACAATCATCTTGATAATATTTATGAGCAATCATCTTTTCCCATAATTTTCTGAGTGTCTGAAGATATTAAGAAACCAGAGCTGAAAATGCTTCTACCACTGCTGTATTATATTTCTGTATTCCATCAGTAAATGGTTGAATGTGAGATTGTGTTTTTCCTGAAACTCTCAATGATGATGGCAGACACTCTGGTTTCTGACAGAGGTCAAGCAGTGCAGAACTCTTAAAGCAGGACTGTGGTCCTCTCCCTCGTCTGAGTTCAGTTTGGAAGGACCCAACGTCTGAACCACTCCTGATGCTCCCACGGAATTTCGCAAGCTGCTAGAAAGCACACCTCATCCCTGTCCTCATTTCCTTTTGTTTGCCCAAAGAAAGTGGAATGATTAGCAAATGCAGCACAGATGGTGTGGCAGAAGCCCCCCTGCTTCATGGGCTCGGAGTACCTCCTGATCAGCTCTGCTGTCACTTGGATGTCCATCCAAGGACATTTCAGTAGAACTTGCTTTCCAACCAATGCTGCAGTGCTAACCAACATGCTCTAGAGAATGCTTTTGGACACATCAGGTCTTACGCCTAAGTGAAGATACATTGGATTTGGCTGCACATGTTGGTTGCCGTTGATTTCAAGGAGTAGAACATGTTCTCCAAAGCCCTTAACTCAGGAGTGGACAATTTGTGCCCTCCAGATGTTCCCATCTACAACTCTCATCAGGTCTAGCCAGCATGGCTGAAGAGAAGGACTGTGGGTGCTGCTGGCCAAAACATTTAGGGGGCAAGTAGTCCAACCCTGCCCCAACCAGAGGAGCAGCAGTTGGACTGGAAGAAAAAGCTGATCTCTCTCTCACATTGGATAGCATCTCAGTTTTAAGAAGTTTCAGACAAGATCTTCTATTCCATGGTTGGAAAAATATCGAGCAGATAAACCCACAGAATTGAAAGGGGACCAAAACAGTGTCCTACCAGACCAATGCCATCAAAGATAAGGCCATCTACTTTCCAGTCCTCCTTTAATTTAGGAGGAGGTGTCACCACAGTTGTATTTATGTTTCAAACATGCACATGACTTTCCTTTTTTTTCTCCTGTAGGAGGATGGAAAAGGGAATGAGCAGGAAGCATGAGCATTGCTATCAGCCACAATGGCTCTGTGTTCAAGGCACTATTCCTTACAGCATCGGATACTTGGGATCAGCTCCCTGCTCCAAGTGCAAGTAATACAAGTCCGTTCCCACCCCCTTCCCTGCTTTAGGTGCTGAATGGGAGATCACTGGTCTGCCTGACAAGCCAATAAATTGAATTAGAGACTTGTCTTGTTTTCTTTCCGAATTCTGTGATGGCAGCAAAAAACAGCAGAATGGATGATCTATTTATGCTGTCAAACACAACATGGTGTCACTATTTTCTCTGAGTAGAGACGCACATGCTGGCCTGGGAAAATACACAGCAGCTGCCAAAAGATGTTTGTGATTGTCAAATTAAAGCAGGAAGGAGGAGATGAGAATTGTTGATCAGATTTTGTGTAAAGGAAGAAGATGCTACTCAGAGGAAGCAGCAACTGCCAGCTAGGGCCAGTTTTTCATATTTAGCTAGAAGAAAACCTCCTGGCAATCGAATGTACTTGAGTGAGGATTGCGGAAGATAATGGAGGACTTCAAAATGCAGAGTTAATCTGGTGAATAATGCAATGCAAATTTCCAAGCTGCAGCAGCAAAAACTTTAAAAGAAATGTCAAATCTATGTATTCCTTTGCAGACTAGTAAGTTGACAGTAATAATGCATGGGACAAACTGATCTTTATTAATCCAATTACAAAAATAAAGCTCCAGCACAGCCAGCCAGTGTAGTGCAGTGGTTAAGAGAGCTGGGCTGGGATGCAGGGAACCTGGCTCTAGCCCCCTTCTTAGCCATGGAACCAACTGGGTGACTGGTCTGGTTGGACTAGTCACAGACTTTGAGCCCAGCCTACCTCACAGGGTTGTAGTTGTGGGGATAACACTGAGAGCAGGGGAAGGAGAATGTTATAATCCACTCTGAGTTCTTTAAAAGAAAGAAGGGGGGATATAAACCCCATAAATAGACAAACTAGCAAACAATAGCAAGGCATTTCCAGTGCAAGCCCTGCTGAAATGAATTCGCATGGTGCTAGCAACTTTGTCTAATTAACTTTCTCCGATGTCTCTGAATCTTTCTTGAAAAGGATCCTGACCCAACACTACACCTTAAGCAGACACAGCTCTAGATATCACAGATCCTTATCTGCTGCAGATACTGCAGCTCAAAAGCCTGGACGTGTGGTGGCAAAAGACATGTTTTCCCAAAAGGTCGTTTTCGTTATTCAGTGGTCAACGATCACAATGCAAAGGCAAATGTTGCCCCAGAAGGATGCATGGCAGCGTTTGGTGCAGGGCTGTAGCTCAACGGCGGGCCACAAGCTTTGCATGCAGAAAGTCCCAGGCGTCATCTACCATCTCCGTAGGGCTGGAAAAACTCCTGCGTGAAACCCTGCTGCCGGTCCGTATCAGGGATACTGGTCTAGATGGACCGTGGGTCTGACTCGGCATCCAGCAGCCCCTTCTGTTTCTCAACAGCTCCGTTGCCACAGCAGAATGAGGCAGAAGAAGCCTTGATTTTGCTGCTGCTCGACTGCTGTTCTTTCCTACTGGAGGTGACAGTTTAAATAGTTCGACTGTGCAATTTAAAATATACCAGCTCATCAGTATCTGGCAGGCACCCAGTGCCACCTCAGCATCACCTCTTTTCAAGGTCAGCATTTCCCCATGCTGAGCTCCAGGAGAAATGCATGTGGAGTACAAGTGGGGTAAAACAGCCTCCCCAGGACGCGACAGAGAGCTTCCCCCGCCTTTGTTTAAGGAGCCTCCAATCAAGCAAAGCAGCAATTTCAGGTACAAACTTCATCTGTCAAGGAGGCCCAAAGAGTCCCGTGATGGCTGAATGAACAATGAATGCTTCCTAGGGCTGGTTTGATTCTGACTAGAATCCATTTCTGGCAAGATCAAAATCAAGTCCTTGCCCATCTTCCTCTGCCGAGATTCCACACAGATATGCTACATTAAAAAAAAGATGAAATTAGCATTGTGACCTGAGAAGTACACCAGTCCATTCACCCACAGGCTGCAGTTCTGACCTGCCAGAGCTGAGAAAAGACGTCCAGGCTCAACAACTTCTTTTACCCAGCTTTTAAAGGAGGGTGTGCAAGTTGAAGACCTCTGTATGCTCAGGTCTCCAAATGTCTCCTTAGGCAGCTTCTTTCCCACCACCATTGGCAGTGATCCACAGGCACAGGGATCTCCTACCACAATTGCAAGCGCAGCCATGAGCCATTACAACCTATTCTACTGCTGCTAATAGTGGGGAGAGACCTCCAGACCCCGCGGGCTGCACGGGGAGTGGAGGAGGGGCAGAGCCATGGGTTGTGCGCCCCAGGATAGACAACAAAGACCACAGATGGCAGGGCTTCAAGACAAGCCATCATACAAGAGCCCCCCCAGGACCATCTTCTCAAAGCTTCCTTTGAGGAAGGCCCGGATCTACCACAAAATAATACCCTGAAGCCCCACCCGGGGAAACAATCCAGAAAGATACCATGATCTGTGCTATCAGGGGTCCCTGCAAGAGATGCAGCCCCCACCCCTGAGACAGGTCTTCAGCTTGGAAAACCAGAGGCATTTCTGCATCCAAACAAAGTCAAAGGCCAGACCAAAACTGGGAAAAATAATCCAGGAATTGTTGGAGTTGCTATAATAAAAAGGATGATGCAGGGAAGCATGTGCTGTTGCTTTACCTTTCTCTGGTACGATTTCATTTCTATTCCTGTAGTTTTCTTCCAGCTTTACTCTGAATTACACCAAGTTCTTCAACATCCTTTTTGACGTGCCGTGTCCCACAGAACACATGCTCCGGTTGAGGGGGAACCAGTGCTGAAAAGAAGCGTGCTGTCCTTTCCTGAACCCTGAATAGGACGAATCCGCCCATCACATTAGGGTTGTTTTTAAGACGTGTTTAAAGGCATTTTCGGTTGCCTTGCATGGAACCCTCCTAAGCCAGCATTCAAGATTAAAAAATAAACGACAGAAACTTAAAAATAGTACTTAAAATTAAAAGTATGAAAATTGACAAAAGGCCAGCAAAAACCAGGAAGTCTGCAGGTGGGTCTTGTTATTATATACATGATGTGTGTGCAATTAATCAATATTTGTATTTGCAGAACTGCCAGAAATGTAGAGATTATACTAAATAACATCCCAGCCAGCGAACTTCCGCATGACACTTAAACATCCAGTTCTTTGTCCTTAATTATACCCACTCGATAAGCCAATGCTTTGTTAGCTCTTCCGTTTGAAATCGAAATCGTTTTGATGCCCATCCTTTAAATAGTCTTCCCTCCAGTTTTTTTACCATCTGCAAATTTGCAAAGTGCCCTTTCTCAGGGCAAGCCAGCTCCTTTAACCCAGCCTCCTTCTTAGCTAAACCCAGCTTCCTTCATGCTTTCTTAAGATAAAATGTTTGGGCCCACCCCCCCTTTTGCTTCATTAACAATTTAGGCAAGTCAGATGAAGGCCTCATAACAGAGGAAGCCTTTGTGGCTCTAATGACACAGATTATATTGTTCTCAAGGGCCTGAAACACCCAGCTATTAAAGCTGAAATCAAGGGCTTGGCAAATCTTTTCATAACCAACCGAGGCAGATGTTTCTGCTCTGCGCTTTCCCCCCCTCTTTTATTTGCCTTGCTTGAGTGATAACCAGACTTCTGATGAAGACGGCAGAACTTAGCCAAAGTGTGTTTGCACTGGAGAACATGGCGAATTAAGCTCCATCTTTAAATACACAACAATTACATTAGTTATTGGCTAAGGCTGCACTTGCTGTAAAGGGGCCAGAAAATAATCTGCAGCTCTGAAAGGACACTGGGATTTGACATCGCCAATATTCTTTATGTATTATGTGCCTTAATCGAAACCCATTTCACTGGGACCCGTGATGTAAATGGAGAAGATAAGACTGATTATGGCTTCTAGTCGTGTTGGCTATTTATTACCTCTCAGTACCAGGATTTGCCATGGGAATTGGCCTTGCACCCATGTCCTTCTTGTGGGCTTCCAAGGAGGCTCTGGCTGGCCACTCTGGGGAGCAGAGTGCTGGATTAGATGGACCTTGGGTCTCATCCAGCATGGCCCTGGGAACAAATCCTGGGCCCCACCACCTGGGAGGGGTCAACTGGCCACCCACAAAGCAGCAGGCAACGAGGACCACAGGGAAGCCGAAGCGAGCACCATTTGATTCCTACTGTACAGGAAGGCCACCTAAAGGGCTCTCCAAGAAGACCACCAAAATGGCCTAGCAGAGCCACTGCTGCCATGCAGCATTAGGAGATCATGCTTGTTCCCCACACCGTGAAAAGCTTTGCTGCCTGATTCTGCTGAATTCAGGAGCAGGCCTAGTGATGAGGGCAAATGTCAGAATCAAGCAGCTCTGTTTGTTGCAGCTTGTCCATTCGTAATGCTGCCCTGTGTGTCAGGCCCGGCAGAGGTGGCGTGTGTTTGCCGCTAACTGAAGAACAGGTGCCGTTCTCCCTCGCCCGTCAAACCGAGACTCCTGCAGGCATCTTTGTTGTGATCTGCTGAGCGACTTCCCTTGTGGTCGCTGCCTGGTGTGGCTCCAGAAGGAGAGCTCCGCAGATTCCATTTGCACACCAGCGATGAAATCCTATGGCATCGTCACACCAACAGGCCCTGTGGAAACAGCCAGTCCAAAGGGGGCATATGACGTCCTCCATGACACGGTTCCAAACACCTTGATCGTGCACCTGTGCAGTAGCAGCAAGGATTGGAAGACAAGACTGCTGCCCCTGCTGCTTCTGCTTTCTGATCATTAGAAGAATTGAGATTGAACTGCAATGCCATCTTTTCCTTCTTTCCTGTCTTTCTGTGTGTTCAGCTGCACAGGTAGCGCTGCGATATGGCATTCGAGTGCCACTGCACTAGTGGAGAGTTGAGATTTGTTTCGCACATACTGGATTTTCCCTGCCTCTCCAAAAACAGCAACATCCCTTGGAACACACAGAAGCAGATTTGAGATGGAAGCCGTAATCTAAAGCAGCTATGAGAAAGGGTGAGTGCAGAATAGAAACCCCATCAAGAAGAGCTTCTTCTGGAAAACACACGAATGAGGTTTCATATTCAAGAAGAGCACTAATTTGAGCTTATATGGACACATTTGTTGCTTCCCAAGCAAACAGCAAATTCGTTCAGGGCGGGCCTGGACAGTCCCCTCCCCAAGTGCCCTTGGTCCACTGAGAGTCCTAAAAGTAGGAATACTTGTCTTGTGGAAGAGCACAACTGGGTGGAGCAGGAAGAGAGGACACAGGGAGGGATGGGAGCGGTAGGGAGGGATGCTCAGAAGACGCTGAACCTCCCTTATCACCATCCAGCTTCCAGTTTCATGAAATTTCAGTGTCTGTCTGTTGACAGAAGGATAATTATAGGCAGGAGGGCAGGCAATTAAAAAGTATATTTATGGTTTGGAGGAGGCCGAGCCTGTTGCAAAAAAGCTGAAGAGCAGGATTCTCTTCTTTCAAATATTTTTAAAAAATGTCTGTGTGTTAGGTTGCCACCATTTGCCCCAACAGGTCTGAGGTTTTTCACAGATACCCTTCCATTAGTGCAAGTCTAGAGTGGGAAAAACTGTACCTGTTGAATTTTTCCCATCACACAGCTTTTAAATGTGTGGACACTCTCTTGGTAGAAAAGGATATGTCTTAAAATTGCCTTCTAGATGAAGAATGCCTTTATTTGGATTCTAATGACCAGCACCGAAAGGATCAACACCTACAAATATATCTGTTTGAAAGGTAAGGTGACTGTTTCCTTTGATAGGGTCACTTTGGCCACCATACCTGGTCAGGTATAAGCAGATGCGACTGACCCTGCCCAAAACCCCATTTTCCACCCAGAAGAAAGTGGCTGATAGGTAGAACTGCTACTTCATCATGGCCTCATACTGCTGAAGCTCAGACTTGCACCAGATCAGAAAAACGGAGGATGTAAGATGTCACACGTCCAGGTAGACGTTCTGCACAAAACTTGCTCCCTTATAGGAAATCTTGCAAACTCAGCATGACAGTTTTGAAACCTGTGCATGTGACAGGGAACCCCAGTGAGAGAGGAGATGTTAAGGAGCAGTCAACCATTCAGAGTCATATAGGGCAGCTTGATGGCATATTACAATGCCAACTCTC
>JAIXND010000381.1:1107276-1183634 GCA_023646645.1 Varanus salvator macromaculatus | reverse complement strand
CTCTCTCTCTCTCTCTCTCTCCCTCTCCTAGGAAATGTTGCCACATGCAGAATTGCTCTAAGTGAATGACAACCTGCTGCTGAATTGACATTTCACATAGACTATAAATCTAAACAGGCTTCTCTAAGTGCAGCTTAATCTGTTCCAAGACTCAGCCTTAACTCTAAGGCCTGAAATACATGACATAATAAAGAAGAGGGTGTCTGAGCAAGTGCAGAGGGCTTTCCCCTCACCAGCAGGTAGGTGTGGCCTGCCCATGTCCCTGCCAGACAAACCAACCCTTCCCACCCATTCCCTCTCCTGCCAGCAACCATTCCTCTCCTCCAGTTTGGATTTGGTTCTAAGTTGTGCATTCCCCCTGTTCAGTGCTGGAGCACACAACTATTGTGTTGATTCTTGAAAGAGAGAAAGAGAGAGAAAGAGTGTGTGTGCATGAGAGAGAGAGAGAGAGAATTAGTCTTCCCTAGTTTACAAAATAAACTAGGCTCATGTAAACAGGAAGCTGCAGAAAATAACAAATTGATTCTGCAGAGCTAGCTAATGACAGCCATAATTAATTAAAAAGCAAGTAATGCTTTCCTCCAATTAATTCCTATATTTCGTCTTCAATAAATGTGAACAAGTGCTATTAGCCATTTCTGTTATTGATCTGAAAGATTGTCCCAGCCTCCCAGTAGGTTTTGGACACTGGAGCTTCCATGGTTTGATATGTCATAGCAAGGACTAAAAACAATGACAGCATCTTAAGCACTAGCATTAGGAGTGTGATCCTTGGAATCCTTTCTTAGCAGAGCAAGGAGGTTCCCCACAAAAGACACCTTATTCTGTGTCTGAATGGCTCTTGGAACACCAGTCCCTCTTCAGGGAAATGCGCACAATCTGTACATTGCTAGACAAGCAAAGTCTGTGCTGGGTTCAACTTGCATTTCCTTTCTGTATCTGCGTGCGGCAAGTTAACCTCCATGAATTTCTTTTGAACAAATGCACCGTAACTGTCAAGGAAGAAGCGCTATCGTCAGAAAGCCACTTCTGCAAGTTCCATTAATTACCCATGCAAAACAATCTTATCTTTATCTGGGTAGACTGAGCCTTCCACTCCTGAGGACCAGTGCAGAAGGAAGAGATGGGGACCCGCCCTGCACTGGGTTTTTTTGTTTTTTAAAGGAGCAACTTCATCATCTGCTCTAGTGTGACTCTACTGAAATCCATGAGACATTTAATCACCACCTGTTCTGTTGCCCTGTTCCTCATGCTTACTTTGAATAAAGTCAAGATGGTCTTGGGATGAGTCTTCTCTCTGGTACCACTGCTTTGGAAGAGAACTAGTCCTGGGGCCCCTTCCCCAATATTACCTCGCAATATCAAACAAATTAATTCACTGGTATGTCACTAGATCAGGTAGTCTTAAGGGGAGATTAATTTATATGTTCTGACTCTTTTGAAAAGCAAATAAAAGATTGTGTTGCTTACCATTGTATGTTAGGCCAGAAGACTTCAATATATATTGTATCCCAGAACAAATATTCTTACACACTGCAGTCCTGTGATTAAAAATTAAAACACTATCCAGACAGAGTAGTCTTTTCAGTAGAAAGACTGCATGCATAGCATGCAAATTTAAGGAAATGACATACAATGCATATAAAATGTGATTACATTTTGACATTTTGGATCCAGCAATACTAAAAGGCTAACATCTGCCCATACCTGTATAGTAATCAAATTTCTACAGAGTCACCTTTGACAAGGAAGAGGAATGTGCCACATGATGGTTAAGTATCTAGACTAGTGGTGGAGAACCTATGGCACGTGTGCCGCAGTGGGCACGCGGAGCCCTCTCTGTCGGCGCGCGAGCCAAGTCGCCCCAGTATCACCCCAGCAGCCAAGCATCGGATAACAGCACACATAGGGGCCATGCGCATGCTCGGAAAGGAGTAGTGGCACCAGGTCATGATATCACAAGCCACAACTCATTAACTGCGACTCATCCAAACTTTTGCACGGCCGGTCAGTGTGTGGCCAAGGATGGATGGATGGATGGATGGATAGATAGATATTTGCTTGGACTGACTGTGAGTTGTTTTTTCTAAACTAAACCCGCAGTTTTCAGGTTTTAGTGCAGTGTTGGCACTTTGCGATACGTAAGTCGGTTTTGGGTTGCAGTTTGGGCACTCGGTCTCTAAAAGGTTCTCCATCTTTACTTTTTTGGCTACATTTACTCTTGGCCTTCCCATTAAAATTTAAAAAATGAAATTTGGATTGTAGCAAAGGGTCTTAAATTGGATTACCATAATGTATTTTGCAACTAAACATAATTTTGTTATTGTGAAAGCTGAAGGAGTTCTCTAAGGTCTGTTTTGAAATCTCAAAAATTGTCATAAAAGGTATAAAAGCCTGTCATTCTTAACAGTTTGATTTAAACCCCAGAAGAAATGGACTGGAGCACACCTCTGAATGTATTCACTAATACTGTTCATGATAGATGCAGTATTCTTAACTGGAGGTTCTTCCGGACAAAGCATCTATAGGGTTGCACTGAAAAGTACAACTGGACTTCCTGTGGAGCTTTATATTTGCTGCTATCTGTGGTCAAGTCATCTCCAACTTATGGCAACCCTAAGAATGGGTGTCCGCCAAGGAGCTCTGTCCTCGCCAGCTCCAATCAGCTCTTCTAATCTTAATGCCGTGGATTCCTTTATGGAATCAATCCATCTCCTAGTTGGTCATCCCCTTCGTCCTCTCCCTTCCACTTTCCCTAGCATGATTGTCTTCTCCACTGAGTCTCGCCTTTTCATGATATGTCCAAAGTACTCCACATGGCTCAAGAATGCAGCCAGAACTTTCCCCTCTGTTTGTGGCTCCTTCCCACCATCACTTGTGCTGAGGTCTCCCTCTTCTGCTTCTATTGCTCTGAAGTCTTAAAGATCTCACAGCAAACACAATGACGCAGGCAAAATGTGACACATCACTCTGCTTTCCCGTTGTGAGAAAATGTGGGAGAAGCAAAGGGGAAACATGGAATTACGAGGGAGGACTGCCGATGATATCATGTGGGAAGCACAAAAATCCTGCAAGGCACTTTTAAACCCCTGAGGATATGATCACGTTGTTCAAAACAGCAGTACTAAGCGAGACACTCCTACGGTAAATCAGAAACCATTTAATTGCCAAGCTCTCTGGAGGGCTCCACAGCACAGTGGTGCTATGCAAACAGCAAGCATCTTAAAGCTGCCATCCTATATACACTTTCCTGGGAGTAACCCCATTGAGCTCCATGGAGCTTACTTCCCAGTAGATGTGCCCAAGACTGGATCGAAGACTGCCTTTTGGTTTGTCTTTTGGTCTCCCCTCAAGCTACCATGTTCCTAGGGCCATAATCCTAAAAGCAGCATCCAAGTTTCACCAAACAGCAGTTGAACAAACTACCGTATTTTTTGCTCTATAAGACGCACTTTTCCCCCCGTCAAAAGTAAGGGGAAATGTCTGTGCGTCTTATAGAGCAAATGTGTGTGTGCAGTAAGTCTGTCAGATGTGCAGCCCATGGGGAAGTGATGGGGAATGTGCCTGTGATTATGCGCCCATTTGATTCAGAATATTTTTTTCTTGTTTTCCTCCTCTAAAAACTAGGTGCGTCTTATGGTCAGGCGCGTCTTATAGAGCAAAAAATACGGTACTTGAAACTTGGATGGTCTGAACCCACCTTATAAAACTTTGGACCAGACTAAACAAAAGCCATGGGCCTCACCATGGCTGAGTTCCTATATCACACCAGGACAAGGACAGGTGACCTTTTCCACCTGTGGATCCCTTGGAGAACCTGTCCTGGGCATCACCACAAAATGGCTGCCAGGGGAAGCATGGCAAAGGATGAGGAACCTGACTGAATCTGAGGCAGAAGTGGAGTCCAATACCCTACACAAATCCTTTGAACCCACTGTTTTCAGCAGCTACGGAAACCTATTCACTGTAATCCCAGCTGCTGGTAGGATAATATGTTATTTTTTTTCAAAAGTGGGAGACAGAGAGGCACCTTGGCAGATGCCACGAAAGAAGTCTGAGGAACACTGGTGCTTCCAAGCACCAATCCTGCCCTTTGAATATGTAGGATCGGTATGGACCTACATGTTACCGATTACAATCACTTTAAGGATCAGAATTCTCTCTTCACCAAAAAGCATGCATAGAATAGGTGAGAAACTGCTCCCCTCCTCTCACCTCCAGCCACTTTCCTACAACAACGAGTGGGTGATTTAAAGGATGCGAAAGCATTACCCGCAACTTTGCATCATCGTAAGTATGTCTGCATGCTTCTCAAATGAGCCAACACAATCATCAGCTTGTACTTTGCATAATGAACCTGGAATAGCTACCAATCATGAGCTATTTCCGTGCTTGCAATCATTAAAGCAGATTAGTATTCCAATTTTCTCCATATGTAACCATGGAAAGAATAGGTAAAGTTCATGCCTCCCTCCTGTTTGGCAGCTGGAGGAGTGGTTGGAACATTCGGAGCTGCCCAAGACATCTTGCGACCTGAAGTGAGGAACAAAATGGCCGACACGCCCACCCCACGGCCGCGGGGCCTTTCTTCCGCCAGGCGGCCTGTGTGCAGCATCTCAAGCGGCAGGCGACCTGCGGTCTTCCAACACCTTGCTGCCTCGTCTTGCTTCTCCTCTCCATGGACAGAGCTATGCCAAGATTGTCTTGCAGACGCTGCCCCTTTTCTGTCTGTCAAGTCAGCCCTTGCCTTTTACTTTATTTTGACTTTTCTCCTTTTGCACTTGGGTCGGGGTGTGCGCTTTCATATGTATGCGTAGCTGGCAGGGCAGAACATGGTGGCCAGCAGGGCTCTTTCAGCTGCTTTCCTGCCTCCCTGGCCTTCCTCTGGTCCTCTTTGCCCTTTTGCTCAAGACACAACCAGCTGAAGCACTTGCCAAACCCACAGCTAACTCACAGCATCTTCAATGCTCCGGCTTTTGCACTACATTACTTTTCTTCTCTTGCCAAGAACAGAAGGCAACTTACAAAGGTCTCCTCTCCATTTTAGCCTCACGACAACAACCCTTTAGGCTGGGATTCCATGACTGGGATGTGAACTTCCTGGCTGAGTAAGGACTAGAACCCTGATCTCCCTGTCCAACACTCTAACCACTAGGCAACACTGACTCTCTTACATGCAGCAAGATCCCTCTGACTTCAGTGGTGGCAACAAGGAGAAGGGCCTTTTCTGTGGTGTCCCCACCCCAGTTCCAGAATGATCTGCCCACAAATTCCTAGCCGGCCCCAACTTTACTATCTTTTCAGTACCGGGTCAAGACCATTCTCTCCCTCAGAACATTCAATAGTCTACTGAGGACTGCTGGTTGTTAACAGCTCTAAAGATTTCTTCACATTATTGTAAATGTGTTTAAATCTATTTTAAATCTAGTTTTTAAATTTTCTACTTTTAGCTTTTTCTGATGTTTTAATATGGTGTATTTTATATTGTATTTTTAATGTGCTGTTGTAAACAGCCCAGAGATCTTCAGCTGTTGGGCAGAAGAGAAATTAAATAAACAAGTGAGCCATATTGTCCAGAGCTGGTGGGTGCTGCATGTCCCAAGGTTGGAGACAGCGGTCAAACTGCTTTCTTCTGCACGTCTGTACAACACACCATGAACAGCCATTGCGGCTGCTTTTGCTGGAGTTGCCCTAATAAAAGTTACAAGTTTTATACTTTAGAATATAGGAAACTGCCTGTTCCCCCATTCCATGCTGCAGGGTTTTCCAGGCAGTTTCTTTCTGTGGGAAAAGGATCCACTCATATGATTCGCACTGATGGCAGATCACCCTCAAATGCAGAACTCACCAGCTGCGGGAGGATACATTGCAACTAGTTTGCATATTCAAATACTGGGCCAGCGGATCATTGTCCTCCTGCAATGACCTACCTCTGACTAAAAAACAAACATTGAAACCCATTAGAATTCCTAGAACTTCTGAATGTTTTGTTATCTGTTCATCAAGCCTTCAAGGTGCCATGATATTTTTCCTGATGCCTATAATGATTTCTCAATAATATGATTCTCCATTTCCCCTTTGTTCTCGCCTTCTTGCCCATTCAGAATCTCCTTCTCCACCCTGCCCTGTGTTTGTGACCCACAATAAAAACTTAGTGTATGCTCTGGAGCCCTTGTAGTTGGCTCGGTATACTGACTACCCATCAGGGCCGGTGTTCTCTCTGTCAGACGGGTACCTGCCGTTTCCCAGTGCACTGCTGAGACTGAGCATAGCACTTCCGTGTGAATCTGAACATTCATTCTCTCTGAGATGGAGACTTCCTGGCCGTTTGCTGTGAGAAATCCTCATACCCTCCAGCATTGCTGTGGCAATCCTGTGCAAGCCAATCCTTCCCAAATTGGGGTACAGCTGCCCCGAGAAGAAATTTCTGGGGCTGCCACTGTGAAAGACATAAGAAGGTGGGTGGAACTGGTCAGCGCATGGATTCTTCTTGCGCAGGAATGGCTGCTGTACCGATAAGACTGAGGATGCTCCACCAAGCAAAGCCTGCTGCTTTCACTGCATTTCTCTTCTTAATGCCACAGCGTTGCTGAGGTTTATTTTTGGTTAGGAGAAATCATTGTTATTCCATGGCAACCAGGACTGGGACGCAACACGCAACATGAGGTGGTCTGATAAAAATATCTCTGGAGCCACTGAGGTCATTTAAGGCTGCCGTCCTGTGGCACCTATCTGAGCGTTCGTTCCCTTGGACTCCGTCCAAGATATTACTGGAGAAAAATGCGCCATATCTTTTCCATGCTCAGGAATGGTATTTCCCCTTCACTGTATTGGCTTGTTTGCTTTCATGGATATTTGCTCATTCAAAGGTAGGGCCTGCCTTTTGGGGCAAGCTGCTGTCACACAACAGTTTACACAGAATTTTGATTTTCCACACCTGCAAGAACCTTATTGTGGCTGGATCAGGTTTCACAACGGCAATCTTGGTGTTGCCCGCACTCAGCTACACCTCAGAAATTGGTTTGTGTATGGAGGTGAATTGATTCAGCTGAATCCATATGTACACAAACAATGAAAGCGTTCATGTAACTTTGCTTAATATATGTATTTTTTCAAAATGGCAGCTGGCATACCATGAAAATGATTCATTGCCTAACAAACCATTCCCTTAAGTCACACCAGGGTAAGATGTGGCTATCTCTATTTTTGCTCTAAAACTCCCAGTATCCCTCACAACGGCCTGTGCCGACTAGGGCTGATTGTAGGACCAAAGCACCTGGAGGACCACAAGTTACCCACCAGAGATACTAAAACTACACTTAAAGGTCCAAACTCTCAAAATAACCTAATGAGGACTGACTGAGTCCACTGACTGGCCTATAAACACTGACTAGACCAAGAAGGGAAGGAAATCCGGGACAGAGGTAGAATGAAGTACACTGAACACAGAATATTATGCAAAAACATAAGAAGAGTCTTTCTGGATCCAAGCAAGTTCCAACTAGTCCCGGTGGCAATCTCTTCACACCGTGGCCAGCCAGCTCCCACAGCAAATCTTCAAGCAGGACATGAGCACAATAGTGCCTTCCTGCCCATGTTCCCCAGCGACTGGTGTATGTAGGCACACTCTCTCTGATACTGGTGGTAGCAAAGGGCCGTGACTGGTGGCCACTGATGGTCTTAGCCTCTTGAAATTGGTGGCCATGATTCTATCTTGTGTAGATAAATTTTATAGTTTAACTGTGTGTTGTGTGAAGAACTACTTCCTTTGATGAGACCTGAATTGCCCATCAATCAGCACCATGACTGGGCAAATAGTAAAATCCCAAATTCTAGTATTGTGACTGAAGAGGGAAAAGGTCTTTCTATCCACTTTCCCCACATAATGCGTAACTCTGCGCACTGGCCACTGGTTGCATTACATTCCTTCGCACCCCTACTTATTTACCCTGGTGATCTGGTGCTTTTTAAGAAATGCCCCCTGGACGTATACATCCTATTCTTCTTCCCTTGTCCTTGCTGGATGATAATATGCCACTCATAGCCTAGCATCACAATCCCATACATGTCATGTCTACTCAGAAGTGTGTCCCACTCAGATCCCAGGTAAGTGTGCAGGAGAGCACAGTCCCTGTTTTTGTACGGAGCTTCTTATTTGCCAAATCAGAAGTTCTCATTTCAAACACCATCCTTTGAAGTCAAGCAACAGATCTCCTTTTGCTGATGATAAATGTAGTGCCTTTAAACTAGTTATCTGGATTATGGGTTGGTTGCCACCTGCTGTCCACTGCTCTACATTGAAAATGGTCATTTCACCTGGAGTACCCATGATAGTCAACAACCTGGTATAAGAAGAGTGCGAAGGACTGGGTGGCAATGTTGCTTCCTTGGCTACTCAAACCACAACTTAAAATGGTCCTCTTGCTCTTATGGGGAACTGGGAGCCCAAGAGTATATGCAGAAACTTCTGTGACTGATACTAGGCCAGTGTTAGAATCCCCAGCTTTGTGGTAAAAACCGGGGGGTGGATCGCAGAGTCATTCATGGAAGCTGCCTCTGCCAGTTTCCCAGAATCCTCCTCCCCACCCCACAGTTCGCCCCCTTCAGCAGTGTTCCCTGACCCCGTGTGCAGCCAGAGAGACTTCCCTGGGGAGGACAGGGCAGGAAAGTCCACCTCTAGCAGACCTCTTTCATGCGTCTAAATCTGAATACAGCACGATCTGTGTGTTCAGACCCGCATTCTTAAAACAGGACTCTTAAACCTGAGCTTAAATACTCTGGGACGTAGGCAACCTAAGCAGGTTCTTCTCTTGTCTAACTAAAGCCTTAATGTGATTCTGCTCTGTAATCATGATAAATGTAAACAGAATGTATTGTGTTGTTGTATTATTAAATGAAGACTCCTGTGAGTCCCTTGGACTGCAAGGTGATCAAACTGGTCAGTCCTAGAGGAGATCAGCCCTGACTGCTCTTCAGAAGGCCAGATCCTGAAGATGAAACTCAGATACTTTGGCCATCTAATGAGAAGGAAGGACTCCCTGGAGAAGAGCCTGATGCTGGGAACAATTGATGGCAAAAGAAGAAGGGGACGGCAGAGGATGAGGTGGCTGGATGGAGTCACTGAAGCAGTCGGTGTGGGCTTAGGTGGACTCCTGGGGATGGTGGAGGATGGAAGGGCCTGGAGAAACATTGTCCATGGGTTCGCGATGGGTTGGACACAACTTCATGACTAACAACAGCAACAAAATTATTAAACTATACTCATACCACTGAACTCTTGGACACTGCTTGAGTGAACTGGTTTACCAGTTCTGAATGTTCAATTTACTTAGGGAATAAAGCAGATTATAATCTATTTCTGTGAGGGCCCCGTCAAATGAAAGTTTGGCAAGGGTTAACTCTCACATGGGCTTGGTGGATGAGCCCAAGGGAGAACTGGGAATCTGGGATGGGACAAGGAGTCGAAAGGTAAGCTGCTGGAAGAAAGGCAAAAAAACAAGGTTGGAGACTAAGCCCAGCTTTGTGTCCTCTGGACAACTGAACCACAGCTCCCAGAAATCCTGGCCATTAGCCCCAGTGGCTGGGGCTTATGGGAGATTCAGTCCCAATGAGAAGGCACCAAGAAAGTGTCAGGTTAGTCAGACAAAGGCTGTCTTAGACTCACCTGAGCAAAGGCAACTTGGAGAAATCATGGCTTGGAGAAAGGGTGAAGGAGACAAGGCTTTGAGGCAAGGAGGCACTAATCGAAGAAGTATTTCTGAAGAAATTTCACAGTCTCTAAAATGAGGACACAGGAGTACTTATGAACTATGGATAAGGGAAGAAGTGGAGCAGCGGGGAGAGGATTACTAGGCAGTCTAGTCGAGTGATTAAGGGAGCATTCCTATACCTGCTTAGACAGAAAGCGGTACTTCAGTCCCAGCATTCCCCATTCGGCCATGCCAGGAGCTGTAGGAATTCTTCCTGTTTAAACACAGGTATTTAAGTAGCTTAAAGAAGTGGGTCAGTGGCCTAAAATGATAGGAGAATCTCGCTTTGGGTTTCTAGCTTAAAAACTCTATCCTTTCAAAGAATTGCTGAAGGAAGTTGCAGCCAAACTTAAGCTCTTTGGTTAATGCTGGGAATGAAGACCATCTGCTTTAGTCTAGCACATTGTGTGCATGTTCAGTATTAGTGAAGTTCTTCCTGGCATCCCGATTCATCAGGAATGAATTTCATATTGTCTGCAACTGCAGAAGAAGGGAAGTGTTATTAGCATGGCTTTCAAAAACGGTTTCAGTGATAGCTCTTTCACTGGCATGTGTATGTTTTAAAACTTAGGTCCAGTCCTTGTTTCTTTTCTAGGACAGTCAGGGTGGCTTACAGAAAACAAAGAAGTATACTTTGTCTAATCTCACTCTGTGTGTGCTATTTGCTGTCAAGTCCTCTCCAACTTATGGCAACCCTGTGAATGAATGAAAGCCCTCCAAAATGAACTTTCCGTGACAATTCCTTTCAGCATTTCCAGGCTCGAGGCTGTGACTTCCTTGATGGAGTCCATCCATCACATGTTTGGTCTTCCTTTTTGCCTTCTGCCTACATGATTGTCTTTTCCAGCAAGCCTTGCCTTCTCATAATGTGTCCAAAGTATGAAACTCAGCCTCATGGACAGAGATTTCACAAAATCAATATTATTATATATCAATAATGTTGTAAAGCAATACAACATTATTAACATTCCAGGAGCGGTTATAAGTTTAAGTTTGTTTTAATAAAGAGGGTACAAACAGGATAGGTCTGTGTAAGGAAGGAGCTCCATGATGGAGGTATCCAAGCTATGCCACCTGGATTTGGATGACATAATCTATGTACCGATGAGTAAATGATACTTAGCCCACATTTTGGCTGAAACAAGCTAGCATGGCTTGATTAAGCCACAATAATTGTGTGAACCAGGCCTCTGCTGCCCTTGCAGTCTAATTAGAATGCTATTCTTATCTGACAGGGATCAGTCCTCTGTTTAAAAGGGTGCCAAAAGATAGCCCTCTATTTGAAGGGTTGTCTAAATCTGTCTGAAAGATAAAAAACGATAAGAAAGGAGACCAGAAACCTTTAAGTTACCCATTAATACTTACCAGCTGGATACAAGTAGTCTGGTAATCCAGTGGCAAAATGTGTGGTGCTTTTGTTTAACTTATAGTAATTATACTCAAATTTGCATCAACAAAACAATTAGCATACAGATACAGATGCACATCTGTAGCTGTGTCTGCTTCTTCTGTGCTGATGAGTTTCCTTTTTTGTGGATGCAAGTAGCCAAGCTGAGGTGTTGTACTTGTTTATTTTATTTCTGTTTTATGGATTTATACCCTGCCTTTTAGAAAGTCCTACTTGCTAAAAGTAAGTAGCTTACTGCAAGGATAAAAGTAAAAACAATAATAATAATGATAAGCATAAACAAAACAATAAAATACACACAATTAAAAGCAGAACAGGCAAAAAGAATTTTGCACAAGCATATTCAAAAGGGAATCATAATGAGCTTTCCTGAATTTTTTTTTTTTTTAAATCAGAACATGTTTTCAAACATAAAGAGAGCAAGCTTGCTGGATTTCTTCATTTACAGAGCAGTCCCATGTATGTCTGTTGTGAGGCAAGCCCTACAGAGTTCAGTGGGCTCTACTCCAAGTGAACTGTAGCATATAATATTATACCAGTGGCCTTCAGATACATTCGACTGCCACTTCCAGCCCTGACCAACATGGGCTGTGCTCAGGGATGATGGGTGTTGCAGTCCCAGCAATATCCGGAAGGCCCCAGTTCCTCTAGCCCGCTCTATAGGTCCGCCACTGCAGCTTCCTCTTTCCATGGAAGGCCATGCCAACGTGAGTTCTTTTACAAATTAAACACCAGTGGCAAGTATCAAAAAATGAAGTCAGGGGGTTTTGGATTCACTCTCTAATTAATAATTAGATGTAATTAGTTATCTAATTAATATGCTTTGCAGCACGGGGACTGCTTCCATAAAGCAACCTTGTCCTCTCATGTCAGCCCAGCCGGCAGAAACCCATGGGAGCTTGAGAGCAGTTTTGCCCCACATTCTCTGCATATGAGACAGTCTGGCCTAGTGGTTAAGAGTGCAGGTCTGGGACAATCCAGGTTCTAGTCCCACTCAGTTCGAAAGCCAACAAGGTGACTTTGGGCCAGCTACAGACTCTCTGTCCAACCTACCTCACAGGGCTGTTGTTGTGGGGATAAGATTGAGAACATCAGGAGAATGATGTAAGCCACTTTGAGTTCCTTGTAAGAAAGGCAGAAAATAAATTTAATAAATAAATAAATAAATGGACAAAACCTATTAATAATAATAATAATAATAATAACACCCAATGGTTTAAACTCTTTGGCAATTTCCCAAAGTTTGAAACTTTTAAAATATGATAGAAAAACCACTTACATGCAAAACAATTTCAAACAGCTATAAAAAAAACAGCTATAAAAATCCTAGGAGCCCTTAAAAACTTATCATTTGCTGTCAAGTACCTGGACACAGAGGAAAGCTTTAGCCTGGTACAGAAAGGATGACAATGACACCGTTGATACTAGGAAGAATTCAACAGGCCAGAATTTGTGTTACATGTTCGGAACTTCTGTTTCCTGGAATCAGTCTGGCTGCTACATTTTACACAAACCGTACCTTCCAAACTGTCTTCAAGATCATGATGAGAAAATCAGCACGTTGGAATAATCTAACTTGCAGGTTACAAGAGCAAAGACTACTGAGGCCACGTGATTCCCAAACTTCTTGGAAACAGGAAAGAAAGAATTGTGGGTTAATTTAAGACAGCAAGGAAGGGGAAAGTTGTTGCCGCCACCACCACCAAATATCCACAAATGTTTAAGTAAGCAACTTGGACATCCATCTGGTGCAATGTGTGGTGAATCTAACTAGCTGACTTTCGATGCCGCCAATTCCTTCTAACTTTGGTTCTGTTTGGCCCTGGGTACAAAGCACATTCCCAAACGTGAAATATTGGTTCCATCAGCTGTATTTTCCTGTTGTTCTTCTATGGCCTGAGAAGATTAAAGTGTTTAGGTCACTAGAGAATTTCAGTTCTTTGCACTGTATTTATAAGAAACCATTATTTGATTAATTTGGCTTTGATTCATAGAATAACATTATACAAAATTCAGCTGTACTCAAGCTTTTCTGCAGCCAGCCAAATGACTGGATGAGCATTAGCAATGCTCAGTGAATAATGCCTCTGGAACTGGATCGGCTCGAGTCATTTTTTAACATCATCACATCTATCATTTTAGCAAATTTAAATGTGCCCAAAATGTGTTACTGTGACTCAAAATGCACCATTCTTTCTTACTTTGTTAGAACTGAGTTATTCCCTCCTTCCCCCTCTCTTTCTCTGTTTCTTCTTCTCTGTACTTCCGTGTACCCATCTCTCAGTTCTCAATTTTCATTTTTTTGTTTCCGCTACTCACAGGTTGCTCTTCTCAGTTACCACCTCACCCTGCAGGTCTCTCTGTACCCCACAATATACCTTCCTTCTCTGCCATACTGTGAATTTCCCTGCACCCTGCTTTCCATTTCCCTCCCTCTACAAAGACAGCCAGTGCAGTGCTTAGTGTGTTGGACTGGGGACCCCAAAGATCCTGGTTCTAGTTCCCTCTTGGCCATGGAGCCAACTGGGTGACTTTGGGCCAGTCACAGACTCTCAGCCCAAACTACCTCACAGGGCTGTTGTTGTGAGGATAAAAATGGAGCTATGTAGACCACCTTCCCCACAAGAGGAAGAAGGTAAGAAGGTCTCTATAACCCCATCTCTGCCCCCCCCCATTTCTTTTTTTCAGGATGTTTTAGTCCTCCTCTGCCTCCATTTTATATTTCCATGCTGCATTTCATCGCCGCGTTTCACAAGACCTTCTCCTTCTTGGTGAAGGTTCCGGAGTGAGAGCATCTTGGAGGCAGACCTGAAACACGACCTGTCGGCTGTGACTGGCTGGAAAAACTTGTGCGGTTCTGCCGTACATCTCAGAATTTGGGGAGGGGAAGAGCATCGCCAGCCCGGTCAAGCAGGGAGTCCCCGACACCCATTTTTGAGACCGCGAATGCTCGGGATGCCTCAGCTCCAGTGACCAAGGAAAGGCAGGAGGAGTGAGAAGACAGAAACAGATCCAGTTCTAGTGAGCACTTTCGCTTCCTCATACCACTGGCGGTGAGATTGAAAGTTTAATTCAGGGGGTTGGGAGACTGGGCTTTGCCAGGGCCCTGGGTTCAAGGAAGGGCCTGCAAGCCTGGGCTTTTCAGACTTCAGGTGGAACACCAATCCCAGAGTAAGAATGCTTGTTGCTGCATAAATTGCTTCCTCTGGAATTTATTTTCTTTCATTCACTCACTCAGTGATTGGAGACGTTGCCAAAGGGTTTATTGCCACAAGGCCGCATTCCATTTTCTCCCTTTTTCCGATCCCGTGCCCCACGGGGCTTTTTGGAGGGGGCATTTTTCGGGCTTTCAATGCAAGGCTGGGTGCGGAGGGTGGAGCCAGTCAAGCCACCTGGCCAAAGATGTGGCTGGCCAGGGCCGCCCTCGCGCAATTCTTGCTCTGCGCTTCCTGCCTCACTGCCAGCGTTTGCTGTCCTGCCTCTATGAAAAGAGCAAAGGGGAAAAGGGCATTCGTCTTTGGAGCTGGAGCTGGAAATCATTCATTCATTCATTCATTCATTCGATTTATATCCTGCCTTTTTCCCCAAAGGGCTCAAGGCAGCTTACAGCATCTCTCCTCCTTCATCTTATCCCCACAGCAACAACCCTGTGAGGTAGGTTGGGCTGAGAGTCTGTGACTGGCCCAAAGTCACCCAGTTGGCTCCATGGCTGAGCGGGGACTCGAACCCAGATTGTCTGAGTCCCAGTCCCACGCTCTTAACCACCACTGGCTCTCAGATCCAGTTCCAATCACTTTCTTCCTCCTCTGCCAAGCAATTTGCGCTTTGGCTGCTGTATTTGGTTTGTACTTAATTGTTGAAAGAATACAGTCCTATAACTTCCAGAGCAGCCCAGCCCATGCTGGGAATTGTAGGACTGGTTTTCTAGGAAAGCACAAATTAGACTGTGCCCTAAATACCTTGATTTTGCACTCAAGTGCAAATGTGAGGGGGGACATGATATCCCTCGATAGGTACCTCAAAGGCTGTCACAAAGAGGAAGGTCAGGATCTCTTCTTGCTGATGGCTGAGTGTAGGATACGGAATAATCGATTCAAGTTGCTACAACCCAGATTCAGGCTGGGCATCAGGAAGAGCTTCCTCACTGTCAGAGCAACACACAGTGGAACCAGCTGCCTGGAGGGGTGGTGGCTCTCCCACACTGGAGGGATTCGAAAAGACACTGGGCAGCCATCTGAGTGGATGGTGTGACTTGTTGTCCTGCAACAGCAGGGGGTTCGACTAGATGGCCTTCATGGCCCCTTCCAACTCTACTCTTCTATGATTCTAACAGCAGCAGCAGCAGCAGCAACAACATTCTATTGTATGTTGTACTCCCTACAACACGGTCTATTTCTTGCATTACTTTCTTTAATCAGCCTTTGTTTTCTTCTTCTGTTTTTACCCTTCTTCTGTTTTCTGCCATGGCAGAAAAAATGACTTATCAACTTAAATTAGTTAAAGGCAAAGTTAAACTAACTGATTTCTGTAAATGGTGGCATTGTTTTATTCCAGATATTAATCAGGGACATATGTGACAACATCTATCCAACCTTTTCCTCAGATTGTACAAAGTAGGCGAAATATAATAAAAGCAGAAACAAGAAAATAAATCCACCTGATAAATGCATACTCAGAAACAAGGAAGGCTGGATTACACAAAAGTAAGCATGACCACAGGCTCTGACTGCATGAAAAATCCACCCACTCCTCAAGCAACCAGAAGCAGATTGGTTTAAGAGGAAAAGACATGCCACTATTCCTAATCCAAGCAAGTTTAAAAAGCTGGATGCTACAATTCCCACCAGGGCTTGCAAAGCAAAAGGCCACCAACCAGCACCAACCAGCCTGGAGAATGTGATTATTCCCCCCTAAGCAGCAAAGCTGGCTTCAAATTATCTTTAGCACAGTATAAAAACAAGCAAGGAAGGAAGAAACATCCTCATCACCAGCAAAAAACAGCAAATCAAACTGTAAAGGTAAAGGTTTCCCCTTGACATTACGTCCAGTCATGCCTGACTCTAGGGGGCGGTGCTCATCTCCGTTTCCTAGCCGAGGGAGCCAGCGCTTGTCCGCAGACAGTCTCCGTGGTCATGTGGCCGGCATGACTTAACACCGAAGTGCACGGAACGCTGTTACCTGCCCACCGAAGTGGCACCTTTTCATCTACTTGCATTTGCATGCTTTCGAACTGCAAGGTTGGCAGGAGCTGCGGCAAAGCACAGGAGCTCACCCTGTGTGCAGATTCGAACTGTCGACCTTTCGATCAACCCCAGGCAATTCTGGGATGAAGCCCTAGAAGGGGCTTACTTTTGATTAGATAGTCATAGGATTGTACTTGTTTAGTTAACCTCAAAAGCTGCCCATTGTCCTGGCAAAACCCCCTATTTGCAGGGGTCAAGAGATTTAAAAAGGAAGGTTCTTTGGCTGAGCACCCTGAGACTCTGGGGGCGCTAAACACGCACCAGTGTGTGGACTAGGTGGGGAGCACAGGCGGGAAAGGAGGGTCACCTCACTGTAATCCCAGAATATTCCATTCTCATGTGCAAATATCCTTTGGGCTCATCTTTAGATGGCTGTCAAGAGAAACCAAAGTGAGAAAACAAGCTGGAGCTTGCTTCTGCTCAATGTCCAGAGTTGGGAGCTGCTCGCCTGAGTAGCAGTGCATTGCCCTCAGGACATGGCCCCAGCTGAGGCTTCAGTCCCCACAGCCGCTCAAGGAAAATAAGGAAAAAACTTCCATTTTTAAAATAATAAAAAAAAAGTTTTAAAAGCAATGTTAACGAGAAGAAAATGTTAACAATGAAATGAAAAGTGCTTTTTGCACATTTCCCCCTGAAAGCTGCTTGAGCCCAGAATTGCTCATGAAGGCAGCAGGGGGTGGTGGGGGGCAGACGCTGTAACAGCTGCCCAAGTGCTGCTGGGGCTTCCAGGGCGGCCAGCGCTGGCCGCTGGGGCTTGCTGCTCTTGTCAAGTGGCTTCGTAGCAGGTTCCCCATAGCTACAATGCGGTCATTTGCCCAGGTTTGGATAACCCAGTGACACACCGCGGGTAGAACAAGCCCCGCAACGGTTGGTGCAATGGATGGTTGCAATGACTTGCTGCCCACAAACAAGTGACCCAGGAAAACCTACCCAGGTTTGTGTGACACAACAACCTGTTTCACTAGCAACCCACAATGGAGTTGTCACATGTGACTGAAATTTACAACTGATTGGAAGAAGCTTATTTTTGAGCTTGTATGAAGCCCCATGAAAACAGTAAACAGTTTTCCAAAACAAGGGAAAAATATGATAGGAAGGAAGGAAGGAAGGAAGGGGGGATAGATAAGTTTTTAATGCATTGTTTGTACTTTTTATATGTTGTAAGCCGCCCCGAGGCTTTGTTGCGATGGGGCGGCATATAAGTGTTTTAATTAATTAATTAATTAATTAATAAGGAAGGGGATTGCCTAATCGTAAGCCCATTGATGGTGCAATTCTAGGGGCCCCCAACTTTGCCTGGGTGGCCATGGGGTTATTGGGAGCCGCCGAGGCCCTGCAGCCTTGGAGCAGGGCCTGCAAAGACTGAGCCCTGCCCGGCGTTCCTCACAGCGGATATGCAAAGAACCACACCGACTGCCACTCTGAGGACACAGCTGTTCCTTGGAGAGGTGGAGAGGGGCGTGCCGGGGCAGGCAGGGCTAGAGGCTGGCGCTGACCGAATCGAGCCTGTGCCCCAGCTGCCTTCCCTCCCCTTCCCCAGGGCTGGAGCTCCATCTCCAAAAACAGCCAATGTCAAAACCATGGCAGGAGGCCTGGCGGAGGTGCTGCGCCTCGTCTCCCTCTGTGCCTCGGAGGCACGGACCACCGGCTTGGAGGCTTATGCGCACCTGAAGCAGAGAGCACCACACTGCACCCTAAATGGAAACAAAGAATATGTGCTCCTGACCTTTAAGGGTTCCCTGGGTCTCCCGAGATTTTGGGAGAGGTCCCCACAACTGGGACGGAAGGTAGGGGAGGGCAGAAAAATAGTTTGGGCTTGGTGTGTCCCCAGAGACCGTGTCCTCCAAGCCAAGATCCAGGGTCCAGAAGGCTGTAGTGTGGAAAGGATACAGTCCGCTCTTGTCCATGTAAGGGATGCTCAGAGAATTCGCTGCCCAGGTGCTTCCCACAGGATTGTCACTGCCAGACAAGGCTTATTGCGATCTGGCTTGTTCTTCTTGTTTGGGCTTAGCAAGTGCCGTCTGACTGTCATGGTCATTTGTCCTTTTTAAAGATCAAAGTCACATGAAAGATGCTGGAGTTGGGGAAGTCCTGAGCCTCCTTTCGGAGCTGGTGAGTCATCCTGCAATTTCTAGTCATGTTTTGTGCCAGTATTCATGGACCCCAAATTGTTAACTGTTCTCACAGTGTTTCTCCATTCTTAAAGGACACAGACACAGAAACTGGGTCATAAGAATAAAAGCTAGCCAAGTTAAAAACAATATTTTTAGCACCTGAATTCTCTGCTTGTGCTCCCCCAAAGGGCCAGCTGCAGAGATAAGGACACAGATAATTACAGGCATTTCATGCAGATCTTTTACATCCTTAAAATTACAACAATCAGGAGTTTCAATGGAAACAATTTCTCAGTTCAGAAGAAAAGCCCTCTGTTTGCTGAGCTGCAGCAAAACGGTGATTCCTTAACTTCTGGAACTCTAAATTTATACTGGAATTCCTAGAACTCGAAATGGGAGGTTTGGACAGGAAGGTTTAAGGGAGCTTGAAGGGCAGCTGGAACTTCCTTCATAGCTGGTGGCCAAAGGCACCTCAGTGACGCCTCCACAAGTCCAGTGAAGGGTTGCAGGATGACTAACTTTCCATCTCCTGCTGCTACAGTCTTTGAATCAATGTCTGATTGGCATTCGACAGAAAGGGTTGCCTTTATGGCCACCATGTGTAAGAATGCTCCGCAGAAACAGATTAGAAATGCAGAGAATCATTCCCGATATATGTCAACAGGTAGTCGAGTGTGTGGCATTAACAATGGATGAAGCAAGCCGACTCAGCTCTAGGGGTTTCTTCATTTGATGGCCCCGTTTGCATGCCGTGGGAAGACACATGTGGGTGATTTGCCCCATGAAGTTACCCACCATGGAGGCCACTTCCCTTCTGAGCACTCAGGGCGTACGTGGGGAGGGAGGGGACACTCTGCAGCTTCTTGTCATGTGTGAACTTGGCAAGGTTGTGTTTGCTGGGGTGTCGTGACACATAGATCAAGGCTGGGAAGACACCTCACCAATAACCCATCTCACTGGTTATTGATTATCATTAAGCCCAATGGGCACTTGGCCAATGCAACCCACCATGTCTAATAAGTGGGGACCCACTCACATGGTGATCGTGTGGATCATAACCTGTGCATTTGTAAATAAAGGCTAATTTTACAAAGCATCGCTCTAAAGTGACCTTCCAAAGGAACTAAATGTAGGCAAGGGCTGAGCCTCTGGAACACCTCACCACTTGGAGAAACAGCCAAGCAGAACCCAAGTGAGCCTGACTTTGCTGCCTTCATCAGCTGCCACAATTGTGAATCTACACTATTGACACATCAGCAAAACAGGCTTGATTTCATTGTGTCCGTAAATTGCAGCAATTTGATATTAAACACAGATCCCTCTTTGGTAGTGCCTATGTCCTGAGATTCATCCTAGCGAACAGCATCTCTTTTTAAAATTTAATTTGTTTGATTCTAAACCCATTCACTCCAATCCGCTGGTTATTGCTGGTACTGAACAATTGCACGGCTCTATTTTTCTCTAGTCTGTTGCTTTATGACTGTATGTTTGGAGCCTATACAGGTAAAGCAACATTATCAGACTTCATGGATATTATTAATCTTTGCCAGTTTTACTTATCCCCATTGGTTTATTACATCTCAGTGAAAAAAGATCTCCTCAAAGGCAATATGAGGCCATGTACTTCAGGCAAGACTTCCTCTAGCATTTCGTAGAGGAGGAGGAGGAGGAGGAGGAGGAGGAGGAGGAGGAGGAGGCCAACAGCAAGATGGGTGCCTTCCATAAAGGAAGCTGCAGTCTTGAGTTTATGAGTTCAGAACAGGGTTGCTAAAGACTGATCAGTTTGCAAGTCTCTCATTCATAGGGTTGCCATAAACTGGAAATGATTAGACAGTACACAACAAACCGTCAGGGCCACTGTTGTTCCCCAACATGCTGTCTTAAATCCAGGAGCCAGTGTATCATGATATCAGACTTATCCAGGCATCTGTCTAATCTTCTTTTAAAGCTATCCGAACAGGTGGCCATTAGTTCATCTTGGGATTCCATATTCCATTATTTAACTATACATATACTGTGTGAAGAAGTAATTTTTATATTTCGTTTCATAGCCCTTTTGGGTTTCTGGGCAGTATACAATTCAATTTCTCGACACACAATAAAACAGTATACTAAAATCTAAAATAGATAATACATAATACAGTGAATGAAAATGAAAAATGCAATATCAAAGAACAATTGTGGTTGTTGTTAGTCACGAAGTCATGTCTGACCCATTGCGACCCCATGGACAACATTCCAAATATCAAACACTATCAGTTTTCAAGTTTTTATTATTTTCTACCAATAATTATTCTAAAGACATCAGACATACTGGGTTGTTATCTTATTCTCTTTACAGTTAATGTATATTTCAGCCCTAGATATAATCCCACTTCTCTAACCAGTGAAATATCAAACATGATCAAATATCAATAATATCAAAGAACAACAAAATAGCAATAATAAATCCACAATAACCCTAATAGGAAAACCCGACACCTAAACCAACATCGAACCAGTATCAAACTCGGCAACTGACTAAGTGCACCAAGCAAGGGTGGCACCCAAGGGCGCTGGCTGGCAAGGGAAGGGTGGCTGGCGCAGGCAGAAATGTTGGGGGGCACAGCACCAAAGGCAACAGCGAAGCTAAGCATGGTCAGGCCTGGTTGGAATCTGGATGGGAGACCTGAGCCCTTCATTGAGCAGGCGGTTGGACCAATGGCCTGCTTGGCCCCTTCCAACCATATGATTCTGTGCTGATGATGGCAAGCAGGCACAGGGGTCCCTCCCTTCAGCTCTGTTGGATGACTTTGAGGCAGAGATCGTGAGTCTGGCTTGGGTGCTGGGGACAAACCAGGCAAAACTGGCAGGAAAAAGCAAGAAAAATCCTGTGGGAATGCACCCCTTGCTTTCTTTCAGAAAGAGCATTTTGTGGCAGGTCCCACTTGTAGCCATTGATGGAGACTTCCGTCACGATGGAGGTGAAAATCCCTTGCAACAAAGCGTGCCGTTGCGCTGTTGCCGTCCGCTGAAGCAGGCCTACCCAGCATTTACTCCCGATAGGAGCGTGCATGAGCGCTCCTTCGCAGGGAAAGCACTGCACCCATTTGTCAGGGGGAGTGGTGAATTTTGAGAAGTTCCCTGGATTTTGGCGAATTTTGTTCCCATTTGACATGCTCAAGATTACAGTGTAACTGTTCCTTTGATTCACATAATCGCCCCTGGGTCTTGGCAGAGAATTTACTCAGTTCAATGGCACATATTAAAAGTCACGTTTTGAATAGATAATTATGCATATTTTACTGCCTTATATTGAAGTTTCAAAAACATATATCCAAGCAACAAATGTTTGTTGCGAAAAATAGCAACCCTCGAAAAATGGTAAAAATAGCTATTAAGAAAAAACGACTAAGTCATATTTTTATTTGTTACAGCAATTTGACACACTGTCTAACAAAATCATGGACAATTTTATCCCTTTGTTAATGAATTTTGCGATGCTGAGGCATGGTGAAAAAACTCACCCAATATTAATAATAATCCCAATGAATTGCTTTGTGCCAGTTGCTTTGTTACATGAGTTGCAACCTCATGTAACCAGGCCTTCTGTGTGATTGAATCCCCAGATCAGGGCCACCATTCCCATAAGGTGGGAAAAGCTGAGGCGTGCGAAGCAGCCATAAGGAGGTGGCGGAAAGATCTCAGCCTACCCTACAGTTGTTCATAGGTTTTGTTGAAAAGATGGACTATTAACCAGGGTGGAAGCATTATTGGACTCTAGTCAACGCTACTTCTATACACAGAATTCAGGCACAGGAAACCGTTTTGTTGTTTGCCTACGTTACCAAAGCGTCTTGTGCTGCTATGTGTCCAATCTTGCATGTCCACTGGAAAGATCAGTTAGTCCTAGGAACAAAAGAACACAATTTCATACTTTCGGGTCCTAGGTTTGGGTTCTGACTTAGTTCTTTTTAAGGCAGACCCTTTGTAATGAGGGGAACTTTATGAGGGGTTTATAAGGGGGTTGTGAGGGATCCTTTTTGTGGGGGCGGGAATTGGAGGTCAGTTCCCTGGACCCCGTCTGCTTTCCTGCAGGTACACTCAGGAAAACCAGCCTCAATTTCCTTGACTTGACTGGACTCTTCTAAATATGACTAAACCTGGATCTAACCCGTACTTTTCAAACATTTCTATTCATTTTTGCAAGCTGAGATGGGGGGCATTATGTCTAGCTGAGACAAGTCTGCCTCCCTCATGAGGAAAATGAGGCATCCAAATCCAGGGGTGGACCCATGACTTGCCCTGTGTCCTTCCCCCCCTGCCAGGAGGCCTTGCGAGCTGCCGCTTCCCACAGACGCTAGGAAGGCCCGCCAGCCAACCCCAGACTATGGTATTTGCTGCAGTGACGGGGGCTCACTAGAGTAGCTCTTCCACTCCCTTTCCATCATGTTCGACTTGTCCCCCTTTACTGGGAAACTGTTAAATATTTGCTATATCCCACTTTATCTCTTCTTGCAAGAAACCGAGGACTCCATTTTATCCATCCAACCACAAGCCTGTGAGGTAGGCTAGTCCGTAAGTCTTTGCCTGGAGCAGAGCCGTCCAGTGAGCTGCATGGCTGACTGGGGACGAGATCCCAGGTCTCCCAGGTCTCCAGCCCAGCCACACCACACTGACCCTCACCAACCAGGTTTACATGGTGCCATTGGCATATGGGCTGTATCAATTTATTGGATATCTATCCCACATTTTTCTCTTCAAGGACTCAAGGCAGCTTATAACCGCCTCCTCCTCCACCCCATTTTATCCTCACAGCAACAACCCTGTGAGGTAGGTTGGGCTCACCATGACCAGTCCAAAGTCTTCCTGTTGGCTGAATGGGGATTAGAATCTGGACCTCCCAGCTCCCACATGCTCTAACCACTTCACTACACTGCTTCTCCTTAATCGAGAAGGTCATCAGTTATGGGATGGGGCTTGTATTTCCCCTGGGATCCCAGTGGGGCTACATCCTTGCCCCCTTGGCATTGTAGGCAGCACAGCAGTCGAAGAAACATTCTTTTTTAAGGCTAAAAATGGCGAGAAGATACTTTCATAAATCATGAGAATTTTGATTTTGAAGAGCAATCTTACTTGAAACAGATCATTGAAATCTGTTCTAATAGAAAGTGATCCTTTTAATGTAAACTTCCACCTAGAAAGTATCGACATGAGGATGTGATTGCATTATTTTTAGTTCGGTTTTGCAGTGGATTTTCACAGTTCTATGCGAGGGAGCAAATCCATCTTTGTCCACAAGTGTTCAAACAGATGGCAAAGGTAGGCTTTGGCAGATGGCTGTAGAAAATATAGCATGGAAGCATTAAGAAATGAGAAGTAATCCTAAATTATTCTGTGGGACATGTTTATGTGAGTAAAATCCCCTCGTCATGAGAACACAGCACTTCATTAAAATTCTGAAGAAAATAAAAGACGTGTGTGCTTTTTGATGGGGGGATATATTCTGACAAAATCAGCCACTTTGGGTATAAAAATAATGGTCATACTGAGGCCACTGAGAATAATTAACAGATATTGCTAGAATTAGCAAATGTAGGGCAGAACCCTACACATACATCCACAGGGAAAAAAGTCCCACAGTTTGCAAACTTTCCCAGACAGCCAGAAAATGGGGTTTGGAGATCTGCTCAGAAAGAGGGAAATCATCCCAAAGTGGGCAAAGGTCTGGACATTCAGGGAGAGTCTTCTTCCCACAGCAGCCCAGATTGTTCAGCGGGGAGTTCTCGATCGTCCGGACAGGTTGTGTGAGAGTGGGCACAAGTGCTTGAGAGATGATGGGTGATCTTCTATCCCTCTATAGGTACCTCAAAGGCTGTCACAAAGAGGGAGGTCAAGATCTCTTCTTGCTGATGGCAGAGTGCAGGACACAGAATAACCAGTTCAAGTTGTGACAACCCAGATTCAGGCTGGACATCAGGAAAAGCTTCCTCAAGAGCAATACAACAGTAGAACCGGCTACCTAGAGAGGTGGTGGGCTCTCCCACACTAGGGACATTCAGAAAGAAACTGGGCAGCCATCTGAGTGGGGTGGTGTGACTTGGTGTCCTGCAACAGCAGGGGTTGGACTCGATGGCCTTCATGGCCCCTTCCAACTCTACTCTTCTATGATTCTTTCTATGAACTTCCTTCTGGCAACTCATCTTAAGACATTCGGTCTGGAAGCATGAAGAAGACATCAGCAACGGAGCTCCCCATGGCCTGGTCCGGCTCTTTTCTTGCTGTGAGTTCTGGAAGATGCAGCCCTTCCTCAACAAGGTGGTCACCAGATACACACTTGTGCTCCTGATGGGTCAGTTAGGCCTTGTGGCTGAGCCCCGTTCTCTCTCACTCCTGCAAGATTTCCTTGGGTTTGTGTAATCTGGAGTACTGAACCTGTGCAGTTCGTACTCGCTGATGACCTTGAGCATCCCTGAGTGTTGTCTGGGCTGGGGCTGATGGGAGTTGTCACAGACGTGCCCTGGCCATTTTCTAGCTGTCCCAGCAGCTGGAGCTTCCCTGGCTATGGGACCTTGATGCACATTTGCTGCGAATAGCCCATGAGAGCTGTGTGGGCTTCCTTGGAGAACACACGCTCCTGTCCTTGCCTTCACACCCTGCATGCCTTGTCCACAGCCCTTCCTTCCACATTCCTATATCCTGATATATTTCTCCATACTTTCACTGCCTAAAGCTCTCCGACCCCTTCAAAGGCCTCTGCCCTTCTGCCTGGCTTTCCTTATGTTTGGAGATGCCTCCTGGGTGTTTCTGTGCATTGCTCTGCCTATCCAGACTCCTCCAAGATCACCGAAACCTCGGCAGAGCAGGCCTGCCCCCGCCTGTGCATTGCAGGACTTTTCTCCGCCCGCAAGCAAATACCTTTTCAGAGGGGTGACATTCACACTGTGTGTGTGGCCAATCAAATGCCCAAACTGCCTGCCTATTTTAGCTTACTGCCGGTAACCAACCTCAGGAGAGACTTCGCGTACTTTTAGAACGGGAGAAATGGCCTGAAAGCAGGGAACCCGGCAACAAATTGGTGGCTGGGCAGAAGCGGAGCGTTCCAGCTTCCCCATCCTGCCCTGTAGCCACGAAGTCCATCTCCAGGTAGTAATCGCTTATTCTGTCCCTGGTTATCCTGTCTCAGCTTCCTGCCCCTCCCTCTCCTGGTTTGGGTGACAGACATCTCTGGACAGGGAAATCCTTTCTCATACACCCACAAGTGTCAACCCCATGCGGAGAAACAGCATTTGCCTGCTTTTGGATCCAACTGAGGGGAAAGAAGCTGTCCAAGGAGGCACTTCCTGAACATCTGGGATCGGGGTCACCTCTTCAGCCAATGGCCTGGGTTGGCAGTGCCTGGAGGCAGGAGAGAAAAACTCGTCCGGAAATGGCCAACTTTCCCCCTTTATTGGGGAGTAGCTTGCACAGATCTTAGCAAGACGCTTTGTCTAACCCACATGCATAGGCTTGGACTACAAGTGTCTGAACTCTAATACACACACACCAGTGAGGGCTGCAGGTCTCCAAATTCAGAAGACAAGGTTCATTCCCACTGGGGTAAAAGGAATCTTCCCGCCATTTCACATGATAAACAACTTTGGTGGGCCCCCAAAACCAACACATGGCCACCTTTTCTCCCTTGCTCTTGCATTTCTTCCCCTGTCCAAATTATGTTGCCCCTTGGTACGTTTGGAACGCTGGCTTGGCAGGCCTGTGGGTGCTCTCTTTCTTTGTGGGAACATCCGCAGCACGCAGCTCGCTGCAAAACAATTGGTCCTGCCATTAGGATTTGCCTTTCCCTCCTCTCCTCATTAAGCATTCTTGCCAATTTGACCAATAACACTGTTTTTTATTTCTTCCTTTTCTTCCCCATATTTATGGCACCTGCAGGCACCTGCTCTGAGCAATTACAGCCCAAGGTATCATTATCCCAGTTCCCCTTTGACTCATCATCTGTCATTTGTCAAGGTTTTTTGTTTTACTGTAATAGAATTTATTCAGTACCCAAATCTAATCTCTGTATTTTACTGAACTGTCTGTTCCTTTTCTGTTCTAATCTTTCGCTTTTTGGTGTTAATAGGTAGCGAGAAAGTTAATCCCTGGCAGGTCTGTTCTAATTTACACTCATGGGAACTTGTGGTGGGGGCACCCGTTAGCAAAACCTTGCCCAACTTGCCCGGGCAGGTGTTTTGGACTTTGGGTGACATCCGCTGTAATGGGTTGGGATGCTGGGAGTTGTTGGCAGGCACCGGGATGGGGAGGCCGACCCACCTGGACCAGGATGCTCAATCACATGACCAAGGACCTCTCCTCAAGGCTCTCCTGCATGCTAAAGAAGAACAGGAAGGCGGACGGGAGGGTTAAGGGTGATGCAAAGCAGGCCCAAGGCAGTTTTTCCAAGAGGCTTGGAATCATAGAGCAGTAGAGGCAGAAGGGGCGGTTGCTGCTCCAGCCACAGTGAGATGCAAATGCAGGGCCTGCCTTGGCCAGAATAGTCCTTCGCATGGCAAGTGTCCCGCCCTCTTCTCTTTCTGGCTCTCCCGTCACTTGGACCAGGTGCTGCAGCATACCTGCGCGGAGAGGCTCAAAGGTGGCCACCGAGCCTGGCCGCCAGGGCACCTGCTCGCTGCACCTTTCCCCGCACTGCTGCTGCCACCGGTGGAGGCAAGCAGGGAGGGAGGGTGGCCACCAAGCGTGGCAGCTTGAGATGGTTTCAGTTGCCCACCAGGGGTCTGCGAGCCCTCATGGACTTCTTCCAGGAGCAGCTTGCTTCCTTGGAGAGGGACAACCAGAAGAACTGACTGGCAGGTATGAACCTGTTTCTGGAGACTGGCAGGTATGAACCTGTTTCTGGAGAGGCTCAACGCATCCCTAATATCCCAGACACGTTGGCTGAAACGGTGGATGCTATTAGCAGATACCCTCCATGAATGTCTCTGCCCCTTTGAAAGCCACCCGCACTGGTGGCATCTCTGTATCTTCCTTGCTTTGACAATGTGCTGTGAAGAGGCACTTCCTTTTGTCCATATCGACTCTCTCCCAATTTACTATCACTGGAGGACCCCACAATCTAATCTTGTGTGTGTGAGTAAGAGTGTGGAGGGGAGAGGAAGAATGCTTGGAGTATTTAAGAATACTCCAGGCATTCTTAAAGCAGCTTCTTAAACAAAAATCTGAATGCAATAAATTCATTAGTATCTGAAACAGTGTGGGAAATTCTCCTGCATTGCTAATTCATAACTTATTGTATTGCAAACATTTGGGCCTGCCTGGCCTGGCCAATCCCCAGTGCAGCTAACATCAAATGTAAAACCACATTGCCACCACCGACAGACAAAATCTATCTTCCATATAAAGTTACATCTCGGCTGAATGGTGATCTTTCAAATCAATAACAGCAGCTAAGAGAAATTCACTTTGAACTTGCCACTGCAAAATTTTCCACTAATCGAGTTACTAATCTAGTAACAGGAGGGAATCTATTGTTTAGTAGGGCAAAAGAGGTTTCTGGTTGTCTCAATCCAAGGACAACAGTGTTTCCAAATGGAGGGCACTTAACTCTATCAACCAACCTGTATCTTTCTCATGTTAACAAGTTGTTTATGGTAAGGAAAAAGAGACAGAAAATGGTGAGAAAATATTGGAAGGTTAGAAATTAAAGCCAGAAAATTCCAAAACCCAGGCAAGAAGATTGCACAATAAAAGCTTCATATGGAAGCAGTTACCAAAAGGCAAAGCATGTGGAAGACAGTTTTGGTTAATTCTACATGGGTACAATGAATCATTATCCACTGCATAATTTACTGTACTTCCAAATTCCATATTCATGAGATCTGGCTAGGTGTATTATTTTGCTGCCACAAGCTTTAAAGCATAAAGAATATTGGGCATGGTCCATATAAAGTTAAGCATTGCTTAGATCAACTGACAAGAGAGGAAGAGTAGTGTGACATTTTATTATTTTATTGTTTTGTTGTATGTCTGTTCTGGCTTTTTTCCTTTCAAAAACTCAAAGCATCTTGAGTTAAGACATAATTCTTCTACTCCTATCAATCTTATCCTCACAAGAACCCTGTGAGGTAGGCTCAGCTAGGAGCCTGTGACTGGCCCAAGGTCTGATTGCCTGAGTCCTGGTCCTGCACTCTTAACCATCACACCTCATTTTGGCTGTCAAGCATTACTCTTTCCACTGGACCAACTAAGAGACGCTGGAGATGCGTTTGGCAAAGCAAGACAAATGCATTTGAAAACATGCACACACATCCTTGGAAAATGCACATGGAAAAAATGTGGCTTTTCCCACCCCAAAATACACCCCCCCCCCCAAAAAAAGGGGCAAACGCTTCAAGGCCTGCTCCTGTGGCTGCTAAATGCGTAGATGGACACTGGGGCATTAGGAGTGGTGGGTCCAAGCCCAGAAGAGTGCTCTGAACCCGCTGTTGCCGGCAGCACGGTTCTTTCTGGGTGTGGGTGGAGAGGAAGAGCCGGGCTCCGCCAGCAAATCAGGAACCCCAGTGACGCCTCAGCCCTTTCTCCTCCTGATCACGGATAAAACATCCACTGCCAGCCACTGGGTGCTGGTTATCCTCCCTCGTGGGGATGCCTCTCCCTTGCTCTTTTCTTCTTTAGCAGCCTCGAAAAGCACAGTCCTTTCAGCAAAGTTTAACAAGGCACAGAGCAGTCTAGGTCAAAGGAGCCTCCTCTTGGAGATGTGGGAAAGCATCGGGCCACGTGAAGAGCTGAATCCAAGCTGGAACTTCTCCTTCTTCCTCCCTTTCAGAAAGATCCCTCCCTGAGCTGGATAGCAGGGACACCAGCTGCTCGCCAGCTGCTCCGCGCTCTTGCCTGCCCTCTCCTCGGGGTCAAGCAACTCCTTCTCCACCCCTCTTCCTTCACCCCTGGATGGTCCCCCTCCTTTCCATGCTCTGCCTGAGCAACTTCACTGGGTCACCTTGAAACCGCCCGCTCCTTTCCCCCTTCTGCCCTTCCACCCCCCTCAGCATCGGATGGCTCTTTCCGAGCAGACTGTAACGTGTGAGAGCCGGGCCCCTCTCTGTGTCCTCCGAGTCTGAAGGGCTGCAGGCAGCCTCACCTGATGTTGGCCTTGGTCTATGGGTGCATGTGCACAAAAAGCCATGTGTGGGTTGCGGGAGGGATGCAGGTGTTGGTGGGAACACGGAGTGAGCCTAGGAGTAGAAAAACGAGACCCTGAATGCGATCATGCCTGACGCCCAGGTCCTAATTCGAGCCCTGTTGGGCTGAACAGGGGCACATCTTGGCTCATAAGAGGCACGGCTCCATCCAGGCCACTCGCTCTTCCACAGAATTATTTGCCTGTGATACTGCCTGGTTTGGGGCCGGGGGTGTGATGAATGATATTATCAGATAGGACAAGATGTGTCAGGGTGAATTCGTGAGTGAACCATGCAATGTGTGAACCCAGTTTTGCGAGTTGCTTTTATGTGCAGACATGCTTCCTTCTAAGAGGTTAGAAACCCGGAGTATAATAGTTTTGCTGATTATGCACAAATATTCAACGATTTCTTTAAAATACACACTGTTGAGAGCAGGTGTGGTATAATGATCTGCATATTGGACTGGGGAACTGGGAGCTCTGGGTTCTAGTCCCTGCTCAGCCATGGAGCCAACTGGGTGACTTTGGGCCAATCACAGGCCCTGAGCCTAACCTACCTTACAAGGTTGTTGTTGTGAGGATAAACTAAAGGAGAGGAGAGCCTTGGCTTCCTTGAAAGAGGAAGAAAGGTGGGATGCAACTGTAACATTTTATTATTAAGAACAGTAGTTGTGTGTGTGAGATAATTGTGTGAGTGTGTCTCTGAGTGTGAAGTCTTTGAATTATTAATAGTCCAATCCAATAAAAAGCAGACTCATTTTTTGTTACTGAAAATGCAAGAGAAATGTCATCAGCAGTAATTTACTTTGCTGTTTTCCAATGGGGACTGCTAATCCCTCTTTCCCCTCTTCTGGTAAGTGCATTCCATCCTGGAAGCAGCTCCATTCTGCTCAAGGGCGGGACCAGGGCTGGCTGCCCTAACTCAGGCCCTGAGAGCCAGCTTTGTGCTGGGACAGGCGCTCGCCATGAGCGGAGGCCGCCTTCAGTCATTTTCTGCCTCTCTTTCCTGGGTAATCACAGGATATGCTTCCTTTTCAAATATCTGTCCCCAAGGATGCTAACACCATTAAAACATACATATTTTAGCTGGAGATAAATGATAGCACATAATGTCATTTTATATGTATCATCAAGTGATTAAATACGATCCATTTAGCACAGGTAAGACACTTCCGTCAAGACGGCTTTGATAGTGACATTTGTCACTAATGACAAATGACAGCTTACAGATCACAAACTGGGGAAGGAGGCAGCCCAGAAGAAAGCAGCTGAGGAGCATTATGGGTAACCGTGCCGTTCTCGACATCAGCTTCCTCAGCCTTGCGCCCTCCAGATGTTCTGGGCTTCAACTCCCGGAACTCCTAACTATTAACCATGCTGTCCGGGGCTTGAAGTCCAGCAGATCCTGAAGGCACCAGGCTGGGGAAGGTTGCTTTGCACAGATCTCGTCTTCAAGAAGAAAGCCCCATTGAGTGGTAAGTGGGCACAGGATTGCTGCCTAAGAAAATGAACAGATTTCAAAACCCACCTTCCTTGGAATGTTTTCCTCTTGATATGACATTTCTGCTGAAGATTATGGCAAGTTTCCAACATTCATTGTAGCCAATTTCATACCTCTGCAACGGGAACAGGAGTGGAAGGGGCCGCAAGACTACTGAGTCCAACCCCTGCTCCGCTTCCACATGTGGTCTCTCATCCAGCCACAGCCCATGCCTTTCCAGCTTAGCAGAGGCGACTCAGCATGGCAGCTTGATGGATAGCTATGCAGAGGTGGACAGAGTCAGATCTATCCTTCTCCAGCTAAGTTCTGTCTCTGCAGCGACAGACACGGCATCTGTAATCTTTAGCACAACAGTGATGAGAGGAAAGAGCGTAGCAAGGCATGAAAGTGAAGAAATGCAATTAGTTGTCCCAAGGATACAATCCTAAGCATGTTTAGACAGAAAATTCCTATCGCTCCAGTCAGTATAGCTAGCTTGAGAAAGTTTGGATTGTTACTTCTATATTCCTGTGTGAGCATGCATGGGGTGGCACCTGAAAATTAAATCACCTTTATGCTTTACTTAGTTATTTATATTAACTTTAATTAGGGATGAGGAATTCTCTCAAGGTTTAATTATAAATTTATAATTTAGCAAATTTGCAACTCCCCATCCTTTTAGAGAAACCACACAGAGCTGAGTTCAACATCCACATTTTGGACAACTTCCCGTGTGCATGAGGGAAAGTGCATGTGAAGAAAAGCATGCAGGGAACAGCATTTGGGCAACATAAAGTGCTTAGAAAAGCTGCCTGCGTCAGCACCGTGCAACGCACACAAAAAGGCATCCCTCATGGAAAACACACTTTCATGCAGATTTTAAAAACATTTCACAAGGATGTGCAGAAACAGATCAGGATGAGCGTGACCTAAAAAATCGAATTGTGTGAGGTGTTGGGGAAACTGAGGCATGCAAGAGGGAGCTAAACTCCCCCTGTCTGACATCCCCAAAGTCAGTTCCTCCCCACATTTGTCTCCTTTGCCAAGTACCAGTGCCGGAGCTGAGCTCAGCCAGGACCAGTGATCCTCTGGGGGTGGAGGGGGGGGAATGGAAGGAAAATGTGAGGAGCAGAGTGAGTTCAACTCCCTCTTCTCCCCTGAAAACCGGACCCCTGCTGTGCAAGTGCTGGGGCCAGCCATTGTTACTGCTTGATGGACACAGGTTGCCCAACACCATGAAGTGCAAAGTGCACGGTGTGTGTGCGTGCGTGCACTAGTAGTGCCTCTACCGCCCTATACACCAGCACCTCTCAGGTTGCCAACAAAAGGGCTTGGTCACAAACATCATAATGAAGTCACAGTTAGAGATAATGTTTGCACCTCCCACACAGCCTTTCTAAACACATCAATATCGCATTGCGTGGCAGCGCTATTTATAAATTTTGCTCGTTTGCATGATGTTTACCTTCGAATTTACAGACTCTCCACACACAAGATGAACTTGCCTGAATGTATTTGTCTTGGGCTTTGCGCAAGGATCAGCAAGGATTGCCCAGGGAGAGGGTCCCGATTCCTGTTTCTAAGCCAAAACACCACCAATCCCACTCCGACGACGGACGGGATTGCCTGACCAAGTGGCTCAGTGCGGCACCGGCAGGTCCACTTTCCTCAACCGTAGAGGTATCAATCACACCCTAAAAGCCATATTGACACGTGGGAACGTTGTCTATGGATATGTGGTCGGGCAATTTGCTTTGTGCTGCCGTCTCGTGCCATCAGAGAAGGCCCTCCTTTGCCTGCGGAGTTTGCCAAGCCCAACTCAGACGCAGCCTGCTTAACACGACCACACCGGGAGCGGTGAATGAGGCCTGCCCGACGCAACAGGGATTGTCAAGCCGTGTGCCGGGGCACCGTAATCACCTTGCGTGATTCAACTGCAGCAAAGTATCCACTCCTGTTGAGGAAAGATAATACCGCCATGATTTCTGCATCGGATATTTTGGTATTATCCAATCGGACTTGACAAAGGGAAGGAGAGGCACTGAAGGATATGGCACCAAAGAGGAGAAAACCCGCTGCATCTCTGCAAGAGTCTATGGTCTAGGTTTTCAAACACAAGGCACAAAGAACATCAACTCCTGCAGAAACACACTAGATGGACTCCCATCAGAGGAAGTCATCCTCACTTTTACACTAACTCTTTTCATAGTTAAGTCATTCAAGACTCAAAGCGTACAATGCAAAAGAATGATGAAAAAATTCAAAATCAACTTCTATTTTTGCACAATCAAATTCTTAGTCTATAAAGACTCCTTTTAAGAATTTCAGAGTTTAGTTTGTAGTAAATGAAGAGAGTCTCACTCAAGACCCTTCCCAACTTGCCCGGGTTTTCTTTTAAGCTTCCTCTTTTCTAGATGTGACAACCTGCTCACACATACATGGCAGATGCCTGGATCAGAGTAAGTGAGAATTACTGATTACACCAGAGAGATTCTTCGCAGGGTGGCTGTTTATTCATAGCTATGCATGGGCCCTTCTTTTGTTTTCATCACCTTGAAGCCGCTTCCCTCCTGTGATCCCTGCAATGGCTTACTGCACACAGGTAAAGTCTCTCATGGGAGAATGACGCACCGCTCCCTAATTGGTGAGTAGTTTCTGCTCACGAATCATCCAGTCCTCTTGCAACAGCTTAGTCGCTGACTCACATCCTCCGATGTGGCTGGAATCTTTGACAAATCGTGAAAGAGAAAGCAAGCGTATCTTCCAAAAAAGAAGGAGAAGACTCTCTCGGGTAAGACATATCCTTGGAAGACCTTCCCGATGGCCTGGCCTACAGAGCCTGAAATTCTGGCCATGCTGTCCAGTCCAGTTCCTCTCAATCCTTTCCCAGCCTGGTGCTCCGCAGACTGCTCGTCCCCAGCCATCTATTGATTTTGGTATATAAAATTCAGTGCATGGAGTCCGGGATTCCAGTCGCCCAAGGGCTCCTCAGCTTCTGAGAACTGCCTTTCTGAGAAAGGAGAACTCTCGGTATGGAGGGTTCCTTTGATAGGAAGAACTGCATTTTGTGAAAATGTAATTATATTCAACTCTTAAAGGTACACAGGTGCTCTCAGGATCTCGCCGTGCCTAATATACCTTCTTGGGATTACTCATGCTAGGTCCATTCAAGGTGAAATGCTCCAGAGTGATTAAATTGGCTAATGTGTGGATGTACAAGGGGCGGGGAGGGCAGGGGGGAAGAAACAGCCTATGACTCACTGGCCTCCTTCGCTGCGTGGTTCTGATTGCCTTAATTGGCTTTCCTTGGAGGGGGGCTGTCTAAGTTGCTGCTTGTGACCTCCTCCTGGCAGGGCCAGCGCCAAGGGTAGAAATAATGGGGCAGCTGCCAAAGGTCCACAACCAGCAAAGGTCCCTTGGCAACTGTCCCCTGGCAACCTGGAACCCTTCAGATGTTTTTCAGAGGCAAGCTGGAACTTGCTCATACTTGTAGTCCAGCACATCTGGAACAGACTGAGGATGGCTGAGGTGAAGAGGAAATATTCATTCATTCATTCATTCATTCATCCATTCATTCATTTCTCTCAAGCTCTCTGCGTGGTTTACAACAAGGGTGTCGCACCATGAGACGGCATCATGGGCCTTAGATCTTTCGAAGGTCTGAGTGGCAGAGGCCTACTGAAACATCACCTGTTCCTCACCAGCCATGCGACAATCGCCAATACGATGACAATTGCCAATTTATGACGAAATGCTACATGTCAGGGGTCAGGCCCGTTGACTTCAGTGGGATCTACTCCAAAACAGGCGAGCCTGGTTCAGCCAGGGTTCTCGGGCGTTTTTGCGCCCAGCAATGATTTGCCGTACTGAGTATGAAAGCTGGTTAACCACAGCTGTTAATACACTGTCCATTTCCTGTAATTGAGCATAGTTTCTGCTTGGTACTCAGACTTCTGGCAGGTTAGGGAGGTTGCACAAAGAAAAAGTAAAACACTGGCTCAATAATTTATTCAGGCGGCTCTGTCCATGGATTCATTTATTTAATGAAGAGAGATTGCCCGTCAAAGTGGATTTGAATGACTCCCACTGAAATTGCCACATAAGTTAAATAAGTTAATGCATCTGCCGAAGCAGCACTTTGCCCTATCCAAATGTTGGTGCAAAGGAATGTTTTAAAATCACACGGGTTGGGAACGAACAGAAGAACGATGGGCGTGATTCCTTTTCGTATGCACAGCTCCTGCGAGCAGCAGCTGTGTGGGAGATGACAGATCATACCTCACATTTCTCTATTGTTGGGTTTGTTGGGGTTCTAGCTCAAGTGATGATGATCCATCAAGAGCTGGCTAAACTGGAGGCATGTGCCAAGACATGAAATAAATCTATCACACTGCGATGCTGAATACGCTTATCTGGGGCTAGGCCCCATTGAACGTGAGGGGACTTATTTCCAAGTGATTGGGTACAGGACTGTTCTGCCACGCTTGTGCTTTACCCATCTTAACAAGAACTGCAGTACTCCAATGTTGTCTTAGTTACATATGATTCACCAAGCGTCTTTGCAATAGCCACTGTCTAGAATAGCACAGGTAGCTTGTGCATTCTGGTTCTTGGCTCCAATATGGGATGTGGTTTTGGTGGTGGTTCTGCTTCTGAAGTCCTTTCCTCTCAGTAGCTTTCTGTCAGTTTTTGAAAACTCCAAGGTAGAAAGTCGACAACTTGCCTAGGTGCTTCTTACATTACCTGCTTACACCTTACAGAATGCAATTTGGGCATCCTGCTGTTGATTCATGCTAGTGGCAGTTTATGTCACATCCATCCATGGCTACATCAGGGCTGCTGGACCCCTTTCCGCTGCGGGGCTGAATTCCACTTTGGAGAGACTCTCTGGGGCTGCATCTGCATGGTGGTTGAGGCCAAGCGGGGAAAGGAGTGGCCCCAAACACCAATATACCAGCATATCTCAGTTTAAAGCTTTGGTGCCATTAGATAAGCAAGCCCTCAAGGGAGGTTTTTCAACCTTTCAGAATGGGGAGAAACAGCACAGAAATTGGGAACCACTCGATGATGAGTGACAAGGGAAAGCCATTGGGGTCTGGCAAATGAGTGAGGCCCCTCAGAACCACAGAAGGCCAGACTGGAATACCAGGCGGACTGGATTGGGGTCCAGACCTGTGGTTCTGGACCACAGTTCTACATGGAACCATTTTGTGCCATGACATCATCGGTTGTGTTCACACACAGTCGTGTTTGGCAGATTATCCCAAACATTTTCTCGTTCTGCTGTCTACTTGGTCATTCCCATGCGCTTTCAGTAATCTATCTATCTATTTATTTTATTAAGATCATTTTTAGTTTTCAGATCTATCCTTTAACGCATCTATGCATCAATTAAACAACTCCTGGCTTCAAATGAGGACTCTGGATACCCTTCTGTTAAACAGCTGTTTGCAGGAAACAGTAAAATATTTTGCTATGTGGTTTGGTAACAAGATAAATGAATCTACCTTATTAAAATGCAGGCTTCCATCTCTCCCATAGGGTCTGCGCAACATTTGCTAGGTATTTATATAATCAGAGAACAGTATGAAAACTAGAATAAAATAGTAGTTTCTTGTTATCTGTGAGCTGAGGATATAAATTCATATGTATAACACAAACTATCTTTTCCTTAATGTAGCAAGAAGCAAAATCTCACCTATTCTTTCAGCAAAACAATCTATACCGAGGGAAGATCATTTCTGAATTAGTTATGAAGAGCTATTGGACTGACAACATAAATTGCTAACTTGGGGAATGGTTAATGATTTTTGCGACCGAAGTATTGTTTTTTAGAGCATATAAATGAGAGATTCCAAGCTCATTATGTCATCGAAGTGGATGTGTTTTGATGTGCTCTATTTTGGATTGATACCAGTTTATCACAAATCATGTGCTTATTTTATTAAACTAATAAAGAATTTAAAACAATGGGCTTAATCAGTTCAGACTTGAGCATTGTTGAGTCCACATGGATCTTAGTGTCTGAAAGTTACGCATATGCTTAAGCATAAGCAAATCAAATAATAGGATTTTAAAGTACTTAACTTTGCCTGGATTCTGCCAAACGGGTGTGCCGATAAAAAGCAGCTTAGGCTGCAATAATATGCCCACTTACCTGGAAGTAAGATTCATTGAACAGGAAAACTGGATACTTCTTATTAATTCCTATTCACTAAGCCGACTTTCTAGAGCAGGAATGGCTTCAGCCGAAAGGTGGCACATGCCAACCCTTCTCTGTCTCTCTCTTGCTCCCCTGCTCACCTCTCCACTTCCCACTGTTTCTCTATCTATCTATCATTTTCCCCCACACCCTTTGCCCTCTTTCTCTCTCCTTATGCCCAGAAGGTGGAGTGTGGAAGTGCAGATTGTGCTAGCCAGTGGTGAAAATTGCCCACTCTGCTCTAGGATAACACTGCATAATTTTATCTTAACTTACTTAATTCTCTGTCATATTTTCTTGGGAGTATAAGATACTTTTAATCTAAGCAAAAGACAGGAATGATAATAGCTTTGGATATTTTTGATCTCAGGACTGATGCGATATTTTTGTCTGTTTTATCAACACATGCACAGATGGGTGTCTTGGAAAATCGTTGCCTGCTTGCACTAGAATGTGGAGGAAGCTGCAGACGAAAATGCCCAAAGGGAGCCATCTAGCGTTTTGCATCCACACAGCGCTCAACTGGGAAAATGCAGTGGATGGATCTTGAACCTTCTAACAGGAGGGTGGGGAACATACTGAAATTTTAAAACAAAATTCCCACTGTGAAGTAATTCCCCATCACCATCCAATAACTGGAAATGACTGAGGGCTCAGGTGGGTTCCTGATGTAGGTATCTCTGCTGTGAATGACCCGACAACACACTCGCTGCCCCTGCTCTGCTAAACAATCCAGGAATGCCTCAAGATCTGCAAGCCAGGAACTCTGGGTTCCCGAGGAGGAAAGGATACAGATTCGACCTGAGGTTTGCTACTGAGTGAAAACACATTGTTCATTCTTCCTTGGAGCTACTAGAACTTTATGTTCCCATGTCCCATTGGAAGCAGTTTGTGGAAGCAGATGCAGAGCAGAAGTGGTGAGCTGGTAGGCAGGAGGGAGCATAACTATAAGTTGTTTAGCCTATAGTTAGTTCTTTAAAAAAAATTTAAAAATAAATTTTATTGTTATTTTTCTACTAACAAAAAGAAACTAAAAATCATCAATAATCAAAAGCGTCAGACCTACTGGGTCAGCCCCCCGTACTTTTTCTTTTTATAGTAATCCATAAACATATCTAAGTCTATGCATAGTCCCGTTTCTCTAGCCAGTAATAAAAGGAGTTCCAAGTTTGATAGAAGTCTGTATCCTCTTTCTCCTTCAGAGACAAAGTCAATCTGTCCATTTCGGCACAGTCCAGGATCTTTTTTAGGATCAGTTCGCTGGCAGCCTATAGTTAGTTCTTACATGTGAACCAGCTGGGTCAGTACATGTTCCAAAAAAAGAACCCTTTCTCTTCTGTTGGGCTTGTGACCAAAATTTACAGTAGACCATTTACAGAACCAGGATTTCTACTCTGAATTGACTCAGAATAATTAAAGAATAATTAAAAACAGGTTCTGTGAATCCTCAATTTGGACTCACTTGGGAAGTATTTGTGGGTATCTATACCTTGTGATTCTCTCCCCACATCAGGGGGAATTGTCTGGATGTGTTAAAAATGCTGCAGCTCAGATGTGATGGGATTAAAATTGCTGACACTATCCCTTAGTAGTCAAATTTATCTTGCAAAAAATATGGTCATGTGAATCCACCCAAGTGAGATTATTTGGATCTAGCATAATTAACTAATTTGAATTACATAGTTGATTGGAGGTAGATTTATCTACTTGCTGATACACTCTCAAATGATTATTTTCATGAGGTTGGATCCAGATTTATTCTTACAGTAGTGAGACTTCACTTAGAATGGTCAATTTCTCTCTCTCTCTCTCTCTCTCACACACACACACACACCCCTCCAAAGGCAACATTCATGACCATCCTCCTTTCCATTTGATCTTCCAAAATCCACGAGTGGCTAAGCGTTATAAATACACTCTGTTTGTGTTATGACCCAAGAAGTGCCATCATAGATTGGGATCATTGGAAGGATCGTAACTGGATGCGTGAGCAACCTTCCTCAACCAGTTGTTTTGGACTACAACATAAGCACCTTTGACCATTGGCCATACTGGCTTGAACTAATGTAAACTGAGGTCTAAAACTTTTGGGGGCAGCAGGTGTGATGTAGCACAAAAGACATGGTGTTTCAAGGGACCTACTTCTGTTAGCGGTGTGAGGTCTGAGATCTTCCTCCTCTCTCCAGGGAACCCTTAGAGCAAACCTGGAGGCAGTCTAGGCTGAGAGATGGTGAAGGAGCCAAGTGAACCAGTGAACTTGGGCAGGTTCCCAGATGGAGGATCAGCACCAGCACCCACCCAAGATCTTTTGCTGCCTGAGGTGATGGACAAGCTGGTGCCTCTACTGGATTCCACATATGAAAGAGGAGTCAACTGGCAGGTATCCCATAATCTGTAATATTTATACCCCAGCTTTTCTGGCAAGAAACCCATGGTGGCTTCTATAATTTACCTTTTCCTCACTATCTTATCCACGTATCAACCAATTGAGGTTGAGAATCAGTGACTGGCCCAAAATCACCCAGTAAGTTTCATGGTCAGGTGAGGGCTAGAAGCTGACTCTCCAGAGTCCCAGTCCAACACTTAACCACTGCAGCACACTGGAGTCACTGCACCAAAGGGTGACAAGTGTCCCTCAACAGCAGGGGATTGGATGCGGTGGCCTTCACGGCCCCTTCCAACTCTACTATTCCACGATTCCAAGTCACCTCAGGCTGTGCAGAGAACATAGCTGGGCCCTCCAATGGTGGGGTACGCCGGGGGTTGAGGTTGAGGTTAGGGATGTTGCTGCCACCATTACACCCACCTTAGCATTTGTAACTTAAGGCACCCACCTTCATTTGTGTGATGGTGGGACTGTCTCTGCCTAGGTCAATGCAGCTTGGAACCTCCATGCTTGACCAAAAGCCTCTTCCAGTCCCAGTCTCCCCATATGCTACGATCAACAGCTGAGGCCTTTGAGGGGGGCTCAGAAGGTAGCCACAAGAGGCCCTTCCAGTGTAGCCCACCCTGTGGAATGTTCCCCCTACTGTGGCTTGACATTTAAACTTACCCAGTGGTCGATGGAGCTACTTAGGTCCGGTGTTCTTAACAGATCTACTTTGTACTGAATACTGTTTCAGAGGCTGTTTTTAAAGAGACTGCTTAACGCTTGCATTATTGTTTTTCATGTTCATGGTGTGCATTGTATGTGGTCCTGTTTAGGAACTCTGGCAGCCACCCCGAGAGCTTCTGCTGTTAGGCAGCATAAAAAAGTAAATGAATAAGAATGAATAGCACCTTGCCACAACAAGGGACATCATGTCCACGTGAGCCAGCCAGCACTGGCCTCGCATCAACAAGTCATGGCATTGCAGAGCTGGAAGGGGCCTGCAAGGCCACCAAGCTGCCTTCCTGCTCAAGGCCAGACCGCAAGTTCGAGCATCTTTGCCATTCCCCAGAAATAACGTGCCTGGGGCAGAGTTGTCTGCTTCCTCATGCCACCCATTTTTCTTGCAAAGGGTGCCAATATTACCCAATAAGGTGACATAAGAGGGTGCACAATTGTTCCGAATTAGATACTTAAGAGGGGAGTGAGAAATTGCCACAACCAGACCTTTTGTGTTTCCAAGCAAAAGTATGAGCAGGAATATTTGGAGTACTGCTAGCTCTGTTCCTCTTTGCACACAATTTTTAATTGTTTGATCCCATGGCACTTCCTGCCACGTATCAGTGCAAAATTGTGAGTCTCCGCATCAAAGCACTATGCAGCGACAGCCTGTAGAAAGAGCTGGAGATCCGGATGAGCACAAACGGCGGATAACGCAGGAAAATTCAGTCTATGGTGCCCTCGTGTGTACAATGGGAGAGTTACCATTTGCACTGACTGCGTAACAGAGCAATGTGTTTAAACTAGATGAAATGCAAGCGATGATATTTAAAATTTAAACTGTCATTTTTCAGATTAAGAGAAATTAGGCCAGAAATGCCCCTTACCACTGGGTTTCCACTCCTGGGCCACCAAAGGCAAAGCAACAGACTGCCAAACAGAACGAGTACGTTGCCCTTCATTAACAAAGCCGAGGGACAAACACCAGCAGCGGGAGCATTTCCCCCGGCCTCACCCCACTGGACACTTTGGCCCCGACACAGGACTAAGTGCTGGAAGTTGTGCCTGAGGGGGAAAACCTGTGGGGTGCCATGGAGGATATGCGGCCCTGACAGGAGGAGAGCGCGAAAAATGTGAGTGCTGGCGAAGACACCCAGGTGAAAACAAACTGGGCCGACGGCTGCCACAGGTGAGAGCCATGACTGCTACCCCGGGTTTAAAGCTTTATTTAAAGCTTTGCTGAACCTTCAGAGCTTTATTTATCCAATGGTTTCTGTCAAATTTTAAAAGTATTTATTTAAAATATTTTAATAAATCAATTAGGTAAAAGGCAGGTAATCGATCTGCTAAAATTCCTTTAATTGGTTCAATGGCCTTGTTCTTTCTCTTTCCACCTGATCAGTCCTGGTATAACTATATACAAACGTATTTAGTCAAGCTAACTTCTTGAAATGGAATCCACTGTTTGCTTGGGGGTCTGAGGAGCTTGCTTAGATCCTTTCGGGCATCCTATTTCATATGAATTTCATTGCAGCCTGACTGTGTCTCAGGGGCTTACACAAAATTTTAGCTACTTGCCTCCAGTGTAACAGCCTTTTTCTCCTGCATATTTTTGCTTGCAGCTGTCCAATATACTGTAAATTATACCTGTGTTTTTCTTGTGTTGATATCGTAAGGTAATTTGGGCACAATTATGTGAGAAAGCAGCGTACACTAAATAACAATGGGTACTTTTCTGCCTTAGTCTGGCTGCTGCAACCACCCAAAATCAGAGGATCAGAGGTATCCAGCTGAGGGTGGGGAGAAAACAGGGGTGAGGGTTGTGACAGAGGCAGCGATTTCAGCCACCTCTTTCTTTTGCCTCTGAACATGAGGCGGGGGGACCCCTCGTGCCGCCGCCAGGATTCTCAGTTCTGTCCTGCTTCACTCGGTCTCCACCTGCAACTCCAAAGGTGCAGCCGCATGGAAAGGACTGCATTGACCACAGCGGTGCAACGAGGATGCTTTGCTGTTGGAAGACATTTCTAAAATCAGAACTGAAAATCCAGTTGATGCCATGGCCATCTAGAACGCGCCGAGCAGCCATCAAGCCCAACTCCCCCATGGCCCTTTGGACCTGCATTTTGCATTTTCATGGTTCTGTTAGTGGAGTTGGAGCACCGTCTTTTTCTTTATATGCAGAGCAGATGAGAATTCTGCTCGGCATTTGTGCCTTGGGCCCATGTTACTGGTTTGCTTTTTTGACCAGCTATGTATTCTACTCATATCTTGTATTTCTACCAAAACAAAGGCACTGACAACTAGCAGCTTCTTGTGACCGCTTCATTACTGGTTGAGGCGTCTGTGTGTCCCAGGAGCAGGACATTCTCAGCGGGGGCCCCCATTTTGTGGAATTCACTCCCTCCTCCCTAATGCATGCATTCCATTGTTATTAATTAAAAAAATGAAGACTTTATTTCAGTCTGTATTTTATTCATTGCTAAATGAGGATTTTCCATTCTGCTCATTTTAGAAGTATAACTTAAAATAGTAATTTTTATATTTGTATAGTAACGGTTTTCAAATGACCCAATGATCTCTGTATCGTCTATACACATACCTTGAGCCCTGAGAAACATGTTAATGATCCATAAACAAATGAATACACATTGCAACTTCATTTGCATGGAGCAATTATGTTTCTTAGAAAATAATAGCTTGGCATTTGTTTGGTGGTCTTGCCAGCTGACGTCCTGGGACATAATTGGTTAGTGGGAGCGTGATTATGTCATTCCTACTATCAAGCTATCAATATCCCACACCCTTTCACCCTACAAGAAAGGATGGATGGGGAGCAGAAGGCAAGCGAGTGGCCCTCAAATGCGGTATTATCAGAACGAGCACGGCATGACCTCTTTAGTCACTCCAGAGCTGAGAGGTGTGAGCAGAAGTTTTTCTGCTCCATGGATCTCCTCCACCAGGCTGAGAACCGTGTGTGTTCCCCAGATGTGGTCCAAATGCAGAGGCTGCCCACCTGCACCTTACGGCTTTAATTCAGACACAACCAGTTAGTTGTTCCAGCACGGAACTGTCCTTCTTCTCTCCCTCTCCCTATTTCTTCCAGCTCCCAGTTCCCCATTTTGTTCTTGACAGATACGCTTTACATGGAAATGTAACTGTTTCACTGGCTGGTTGTTCGTTAGATATATAAAACTTCTGGCACACACAAGCAAAGACATCCACACTAGTGCACAGTTGCCACTAAGATGTATTGCTTGGGTTGATCTGTAACCTGCCTTTGCACCAAAATACGGCACTTGAGGCAGCTTACAAAAATAATTTAAAATAGATCTAACAAATGAGCACAATGTAATGCATTACAGGGATTTTTGGTGTGGTCAGTATGAAAAGGCAGGGTATGTTCATCTCAAAAAGATCATTTGTATACCTCAGCTCCTGAAATGGAATGCATTAAGGCTCGGATCTTCACCATTTTCAAAGTGGGAGCCACTTTGGCTCCAGAAATGGCACCAAAGTCTCTTAAGTACATTAGTTTATTTGATGGAAACTAATTTGTGGTTAAATGGAAAGATTTGTGTCTGTGGTGGGGAAAGAATTGGCCCAGGGGACACAGACCGTCTAATTTGTCAGATTTCCTGGCAACACCTTTTCAGTTTGAGAACTGTGAAGACTTTTGTTAGCTATCCTGATCAACTTCTTTAGATCAATTTTTCTTTTTCTTTTTCTTTTTTTAAGTTTTATTCTGAGGACTCCGGGCAGGTAGCCAAAGCAACACCTAAGCGATCAGAATAAAATTTATGCACGTTTACAGCCATTTCCATTGACCTTTTAAAGGCTCCCCCACCAGCTAAATATCTGTTTGTAGTTCTCAAATCCTTGGGGTACCTCAGGCTTTTTGTATCTCCCTCTTGTGCACAGACAGTGTTGTTTTCACTGTCGAATGATCAGAGCAGGATACTGCAGTGGATAAACATGCTGGACTGGGGTATCTTTTCCCATTTAGCCATGAAGCTCATGGATGATTTCGGTCCACTCACTGACTTCCCTACCTCACAAGATTGTGCAAGGATAACATGGAAAGGAACAGGAGACAGAGTAACCCTGGTTTCCTTGAATTAAAAGGAGGAACAAAACAAAAAGACAACACAACATGGGAAGTGTAAACACAGAGCTGGAGGGGAGCTTTGTGAATACCCTGGACTGATAGAAAGGCAAGCAGTTCAGTCCAAGAAATGAAGCCAAAGCTTTCCCTGGAAGCAAAAAATGACAAATCCGAGGCTGTCACACTTTGGGCCCATCACAGCTTGGGGAAGACAATTCTGCCAGGAGAACGTGGAGGCAAAAGAAGCTGGATGGATTCTGTGAGGGAAGCCACAGCCTCCCTTTTGCAAGAGCTAAACATGGGTAGGACGTCTCATTCCTGCTGTCGTCCTAAGCCAGAGACGACTTGACAGCACACAACGACAAAAGGTTTCTCTAGCTCCACAGCCAAAAAAGGTTTCAAAAAAGATCCCCAGTGCCAAAATTAAAGCAGCAGATCAGTGTCTGTCAAGAACCCAATGCATGCATGCAGTCCTTTCCGAATATCCAGAAAGCCAGTGTGGAAGACGAGTTAGTGTTGGCCTGGGACACGGAAGACCCCAGAGCTGCGTGACTTTGCCTGGCCTATTTTGCAGGGCTGTTGTGGGGATTATCCAGAGTGGAGGGGGGCCACTTGGGTTTCTTGCAAGAGGAAAGAGCATAGGGTATAGAAGTAACAAATGAAATGGAAAAATAAATAAGGCATTCAAAGAATGAGCTGGCTATTGAGACTGATTACTCCAGTGTGCTAAGCTGGCAGCTGGCTCTGCCTTACCCCATGCAGTACCTCTGATCCAACTTTGATCACATCACTGCCGGGCTCTATGTTCTACTAAGGAAAGAAAAGCTGTGCGAAGACCAGAAAAAACACGGACTTTCTATTTCCATGGCACATTCAAGAAGAGCATCATATTGCTGAAATAGATTTCTTTATTTCTGAAACTTTCCAGATCAGTTGAATACAAGTTGTAATCAAGTATTAAAACCATATTCCATAGTAAGAAAGCATTGGTTAGTGCAACTGGAGGCTTTTTTGTTTTTTGTAAAAGGTCTATCAAAAAAGTTTTGCTTCCGTGAAAATTCATTCATTTTCACCGTACATAATGGCTCATAAACAATGCAATTTTATTCTTTGTAATAAAGTATCCAAACCCGACTGTTTAAAAGTTCACTGCACTTTTCAGTGCAAAGCAATTGATGCCCTCTTTATAAATACAATACCGTCATGATAAAAAAATTGATACTGGAACAAGGAGGTGAGAGAACAAGGTTCATGTTGACCCAAAGGCATGGCAGTTTAGGAAATGCTTGCTTAGGGTGCGTTATCACAGCACGAACATACAACATAGCTCCCATACTGCCACGACGGTCCTAAAACGCGACTGAAAGCCATGCCACCCCACACACTAACCATTGGTTGGCACTATCACTCATATCACTGCAGCTAGAACTGGACTGGAGTTTTTAGCATCAGAAGCCACCCATATGTCCTCTTACTTCTACAGATATGCATGTCTGCCAGCTTCCATAGGCAGATGGGCCTAGCTGGTCTGGGGGAAGATATGCTGAGGATGCATTTAGGTGCCTAAAATATTAGCTTGCCTTGGGGATATTAGCTAAAAGGGGGAAATAAAGACTTATGGCACACGTTCAAAGTACTTCCAATACTCTATGATTCAAGCAAATGTAAAAAAAAACGTGTTAAGTGCAAAAAATCTGCCTCCTTCGAAAGTCTATAAAAGAAATATGGAAGCAGGTTTTATGGGAATCTATTTTGTAAAGTTGCAGGAGAACTCATTAAAATGAGAGAGAGAGAGAGAGAGAGAGAGAGAGAGAGAGATTAAAAATTCAAACATTTCATTAGGACAAAGCATTCAGAAGTCACATTTGGCTCCCCAAGTGTGGTCCTTCAGGTACTTTCTGCATGTTTCGAAGAACTCTAAAGACGACTTCTGCGACATTAATTTGACAACACGGCTGCCCCTCCCGCCACCCCCAGCAATCAGCTAAGTGCAACATGTTTAGTGACCAATGGTAAGGACAGAAGAGGAAGAAACGGCGCCATGTTACCCATCCACCTTCCACAGTTCGTTACCCAGCCAGCTGGGTAGGAAGGTCTGCATTGTTTCTTGAATGTGGTGCCAGCCAACAGCCAAAGTCAATAGCAGCCGTCTCTCCAGTTGCCGTCCCGTAGAGCACTAAGCGAGGAAAGAGGTTTCGGTGGCTGGAGAAAACTGTTGCAAGAAACAAGCCAGATGTCAAGGTCAGAAGGCGATGCTACTTGAGCAGAAGGCAGAGCATGGTGTAGACACAGGATTTGGGAGGAATTATGCTCCTTGGGAGAGGATGATGCAGCTCACACAACAACAGCCCACGGGTGAATTGAGGGCCGTTTCCCCCTTGAACAAGCAATGCCGCCCTGGTTCGCACTGACAACTAGCTACCACCCATGCGCTGTTAGGCAAATGATGCCTGGAACATTCTGTGGCTGGTCCACAAACCAATGACGACAGACCACGGTACATCTACTCCCTACTGCAGCATTTTGTTCTCACAGTAGCCAACCAGCCACTGTGCCACAGGACCCTCCTGCCCATGTTCCTCAGCGACTGGCACGCACAGTATATTCCCTCTGATACTGGACCTCGCGTATAGCCACCAGGATCAGTTGCCATCGATAGACAGACCTCATCTCCGTGAAGTTGTCCAATCAAGCTGTCCAATGTGGTGGCCATCGCTGTATCTTACGGAAGTGAGTATCATAGTGTAGCAGTTTGCTGTGTGAAGAAGCGATTTCCCCACCCATCAGCTTAATGGGATGAGCTCAGGCTGCAGCATTAGGAGAGCACGAAATACCTTTCTAGCTACGTATCTTCTCTACGCCATGCATATTTTTAAAAAAGATGGGAAGTATCTCACAATTGAGCAAGGCTGAAGGGCCAGCAATTTCCATGCCAGCTGACTGATTTCTATGCAAGTCCATCTGTACCGAGCACTAACCCTGCCTCCCCATGCAAACAGCTACTTAATTTGCACCTTTCCTGCTCTGCACCTGGACCAGAGGTAGGGAAGACCAGAGTGCATGACTCAGTGCACGACTCTCCCCCATTATAAGAATCAAAGCAAATAAAAAATCTTCCTGCAAAGAGTAAAAGAGTTATTAGGAAAAGGGCTGCAGACCTGCTGGGTTTTCAGGTACACGGATACATTCTTTTTCGTAGGAGAAAACAAAACTATGCACTGTCCACTTGCAGCCTGAAATGGGACAATCCAGTGACGGCTTTCTCATCCAAGGATCATGTACGTCTAGTTCAGGTCTCCAGCTGAGCATCCCATGTGCCTGTGAAAGGAAGGGCTCTGCCCAGGCATCTCCTGTACTCATGCTGGCAAAGGTGGAGATGACTAAAAGAGTTCTTTGTTGACAGCTTCCCCGGGAGAAAACTGCCAACTTGTCTCTGGTGCAACAGAGAGGGATGGTTCATGGACCAAGGGCTTTTGTGGGGAGCCAAGAAGCCACCGGGAACTAGAAGCAGCCTCTGGGCTGACGCAAAAATACAAGTAACAATGCCCGCAGTACCAAAGAACAGAACTCACAATTGCAAGTTCCAAATTCCATGGGCTGCACATGCAATATGCACATTCTGGAAAGACACCGACCCCACTCCACCTCAGCCCTGCAACGAACTGATTGATGCGGATTATCACTGCATGCAGCCCCCTTGCTTAGGAGCAATTTTTTCTGAGGAAAAGAAACCAGCCCTTCACAGCAGGCAACGCACTGGGTCCACCTGGAATCTCTGCAGGGCTCTTTCATCTCTGCAAAGCCGCAAAAGAAGCATCGACTATTCAATAATAATTTTAAAAGTGCCAGAGGAAGAGGAGGGAAAGGAGGAGATCACACATCCATCCTTCTTTGTGGCAAATGTTTAAATGTCTCCTTCCGATGCTTCCTCAAACACGGAACAATCAGCCTTATGGCTATCATTTGTTCAGTTCTGGAATAGGCCCAAATATTTACTTGAGTCAGCCTTCTTTAACTGGTTGCCCTCCAGATGTTTTGGACTACATCCCCATAATTCCTGACCATTAGCCATGCTGGCTGGTGCTGATGGGAACTGGGGTCCAAATTTCTGGAGGTCAACTGGACTGGGAAGATTGATTTAATCAGTCTTCCCCAGCCCAGCCCGGATAGCAGGGCATTTAAGAGATGCTCCTTGTACAATGGGAAACGGAAGCAGAGCTGGATTTAGGGGCAAGCAGCGCAGGCTGCCTTGGGCACTGGACCTGCGGAGGGTGGGCATTATCACAGACTGCCCACACAAGAGCTGAAGCAGACTAATGCAAGCTGCTCATCTTCCTGGCAATGCGGGCAGCCAGGTCACTGCTGTGCTAAAATTTCAAGGAAATGTATCTTAGTAGTGTCTGTTAAAGGACGCAAGTGGCCAAAAAGATCAGATTGTCTCTGTGTGAGTTTATACAAAAGAAGGTGACCAGAATGGAGCAGGTATAGGAAAGGGCACCATAAATGCACCTGGTTGGAATTCATGTGGCCAAGAGCTGGCTCTAAAGAAAAGTTTATATTTTTAGAAATAGATTGCTAGCTAAAAATTGCACATACAGAGCAGGGAGAGCAGACCACTCAGCAGCTCCCTAGCAAATATATGCATCCTTCAGAACGTATACTAGTCTCTTGCAGAACGTTCTTAGCATGTGCATTCTCCAGCCAAAATTTCTGAGATGCTGCTGAGACAGAAAGGGCTTTCTGTTCTTAGGAGCTGCAAAGGTGCCGACCTCCTTCCCCGGTGTCCAAGTGTTCCAATTCTCTTTCCAGAGCAGCCTTTCCCAGCTAGATGGCCTCCACATTTCCTGGGCTTCGGTTCCCATCAGCTTCAGTCAGCATGGGTCATAGTCAGGAATTTTGAGGGCTGCGATCCTAACTGAGCTGAGGAAGGCTTTCTTGGGGGATTATACGAGTTCAGTGCCAGGTGACATGCTTTGCCAGGTTCAACACCTGTATTTCCAGGTCCAAGTACCAATGAATTTGCAGATTTCAAGACCGTACTCTAGGGCACACTGTCCAAGGTAGAACAGCAGAAAACAGAACATTTAATGTTCATCTTTGGGCTACTATTGAAAGAAAGATGTAGTGAATTTCCCTGATCAAGCTAAACCATTGTGACTGAATCTGGGCACACAGCTGAGCACCTCGAGTCCTCCTGAAGCGACGCTATTTTTAAGCAGCCCAAGGCGATGCAGGAGCACAGCCTTTGGATTTCACCTTTAATTACAGGAATCTAATATTCAGCAACACTTCATTACCAATCTATCAACACAATTAAAATGGCCGTCGAGTTATTAAATGACTCTTGGCTTAATAAAACTGATCGCTTAATCAAGGTTCTCTCCAAGGGGAAAAAATCAGAGTGCAGGAGCCACAGTGTGCCAGCGGCACAATTAAAAGGATTCAGAGCCCTGTGCAGGAATGGAGACCTACCAAAGCAGGCAGTGAGATGCCACTTCAGGCCACGGGTCCATCGAGCCAGCGCGGCGGACGCTAGCCCTCGGCCACCAGGCCTTCCCATCGCCTGCGACACAAAGCTTTTCAAAGGACGATGCCAGGAGTCAGACTTGCTCTATCGTCCACCAGCGAGTGTTCGATCAGCAACAGGGGCCTTACGATGACCAGGTATGGGGGTCTTCCATGAATCTGATAAATCTATCCTGCGTGTTCCTGGCAGACCACAGTAGATGGCTGGTTGCAGCCAGTTCCCTGCTTTCCTCTTCCGTAACTGCTCTCAAGGTGGATACACGGGAGAAGGCTCTGCTTGAGGAGGCAGCCAGGTGTTGCGGGGCTCCCTCCTCAAGGCAGCACCGCACTCACCCTGCTCAGGGAGGGCTGCCATACGAAGGAGGAGCCAGGGAAGCCTGGGTCCACCACCAGCATGGTGAGCCAATGGAAACCTGGGTCCAGCCCATCATTGGAAGGAGAGGCCAGGGATGCCGCGCATCATCCAGCGCTACGAGCACGGCGTGCAGGGGCCGGCATGAACGGTGGAGCTGGACGCAGCCCAGCAGCCTTGCCTGGCAGCCTGCCGGATGCGCGATGAAGCCGCGGCAAGGTGAGCAGCCCCCTGGCAGCCAGCAGGCATGGCATGTTTTCCTCCCCTGAAAGCAGAGTGAAGCACGTCCCGCAAGGGTCTGCTCGTGCACCAAACTTCTTGCTGCGCTTGGCTTGCAGTAGGTGCCTTCGGGAGGCCAAATGCAGCACTTCCCCAGGAGAGGCTGCAGAAGGCTTCCATCACGGGCTCAGCCTGGGGCTCAGAAGGTCGTTTCTGAAATGCTGCCTGAACTCACCTGAACCTAAGATGCTCGTGGCTGGCCAGGGATTCATCAAGCAGCTCCTTAAGCTGCCGCTCTGGGCCTGTGGGTTCTGCTTAGCATGAGGGAGACCCACGAACACCCATGTTGCAGCTTCACCGTGCAGAGTATCTTGGGGACACCAAGTGGCCAACAGGCCAGGCTGGTGCATTTCAAAGCCAGGTTGCAGTACAACAAAATGTGGGAACTTCAGAGGGGCTGAAGTTGCCCGCGCTGCTGGCTGGGCGTGCTGGCAGTTGCAAGCTTTTTGCTGTCCGAGCTCATCTAGGATCGCAAGCTAGTTGTATTAAGTTCACACACTTAGACCTGGACCTCTCCAGATGTTGCAGGACCTTAAATCCAGTCATTCCTAACAACTGACCATGCAGAGTGGGGCAGATGGGAGCTTTAGTCCAGCAACAGATGGGGAGGCACCAGGCTTCCTAGCACACCCTAAAGCTTATATGCACACTGCAAACTTTATAGCTGGGTTGCAGCTTCCCGTACAAATCTTGGAAAATATAGTTTGGGGTGGATGTTAAGGATTCTCCCTTAGAACACCCCAAGCCTTCCTCACAGAGCCAAGTTGCCAAGGCTCCCTGGGGAGGGAGTCGCTCATCAGCCGGCCGTGACGCTTGCGGTGTGGGCACATGCTCGCCTCCGCCTCGATGGCATCCACACTCACCTTCGGATCGGCTGTGCAATTTTGCTCCTGGGAATGCTGCTCCCACCGATAGCCAGCGAAGGCCGCGGGAGGCCACTGCGAGCGGCGATGCCCGTGCTGGGAGCCTTGCTTGACACCGGGATGCCCGTGCTCAAGTGGAGCTGCAAGGTGCTGCTGGACAGGGGGATGCTGCTGTTGCCGCTGCCGCTGCCCTGAACAGTCGGGCTCACATAGGCCGTGGCTTTGAGAGGCTGCCTGACGGAAATGGGGAAGTGCCCCACACTGTGCACTCGGTGCTGAAGTTGCCCCGGAGAAGGAACTGGAGAGGCAGAGTGGAAGATACCAGAAGCGTTACACAGCGCTGCAGTGCCAAAGATTCATGCGCTTTGATTCACGCGCTCGATGCCGCCAGCTAAGTCAGCCAACGCACAGCAAAGCCAGCCTGAAAAACCATCCTGAGCCCCGGAACTCGTTCAGGTCTCCCACTGATGTTTCTACAGGACATCTCATCCTCTGCCCTTCTTCCAGGTTACTCCTTCCCCAAACCCCTGTGGATGAGAATAGTCTAAAAGTAAGGATGGAGGAGAAATTCATTCCGTTCACCTTTTCAGGTGAATTTGCCCTCATTTCTTGCTTTCAAACCTTGATGTGACCAAAGCTCTATTATCCCTGAAACTGCACCACCTGAATTTTGCATCCCTGAGTTCTCCAACCGAACACTGAGGGCAGAACTGGTGTACCGAAATGCACACTTCAGGGAAAGCAAGTTGGAAAACAAATTGCATTAGGAGAAGCAGCTTGAAACAATCTGTTTGCTGGGAAAAATGGATGCACTGCAAGATGTGTGAACAGGAAGATGCACAAGGACTTTCAAGAGAAATTGTTTTTGCTGCTTTTAAGTCTCAAACTGATGTGGAAACAGGGCAAAATGAATTCAAGACTGGAAAAAGGAGAAACTGAGATCCGAGCTAAACATTTCTTAGCTTTCTCTACTCTCCTGTAAGTATGTGTGGCCCTGATTCAGATCAAGACGACGGAGCTTCAGGAAGGATTGAATCTGCCCCCACCGCCACCACAACTATCTTCCTTCCCCACAATTCTATTCCTTCATGTGGGTAAAAAAAGCATAATCAGAGTCTATGCAGGGTCATTGTCTTCTTTGTCTTCTTTTTACCTGGCACCTCTTTGCAAGATTGGGGAGACTGCACAAAAGATCTGCCACTCCTGAGGCACCATAGTTCTGATCCAAATCAGAGCTCACAAAATTACCAGAGGGTAAAGAAAGCTAGCACCATAGCTCTACCCATCCCACAAGGGTAGTTTTGTCTGCCCTTGAGATAAGCCCAGGTGGATAAGATGTGCCCATCCGTAGCCTATGGATGGTCAGGTCTCCACCAGAATTGGACCAAAGGGCTACAAGAATGCTCCTCAGGGTTACATATTTGCACGACTGATGGTCTCCCTACAAAGAATTCAGGAATGGTCATCTGCTAAGAGTTCTTCAGTTCCTTAGGTCCACCTGGAGGACTAACATGCAGTTGATCCACCTGATGGAATGAACTGTAGTTCTCAAAAGCTTATCTATTCATTGAAACCATTTGTATCCTATCCTTCAGCTGAACAAGCTCTCAGAATGGCTCAGACATACTCAGTAAAAACAAGAAAACCCTACTTTGGTGGGGAAAGAATGAGTCCTCAAGAAAGACGTTGGTCTTTCAAGCTGTCACAAGCATTTTTGTTGTTTTCCCTTCACTTTCCTGGGAAGAGGAAACTTTAATTTAATCCTTTTTATATTTATGATGTATATACATCCTAGTAGTAATCATATTTCCCTCCAAGATCTCTGCTTTCTTTCTGGCTGGTTCCTGTGGGTCAGAGTAATTTTTGCTAGAATTTTAAGTCAGGCTGATCATGGCTCTTGACAACCTTCAAAAAGATTGCTTAGTTAGAAGAACACCGCCATTCATGAAATGCAAAATTATATCGGGAACCACATGCTTCACTGCTAAAACAATGATGGCAGACATTTAGTGGCATCTTTTAAATATGGCATGGTACAGCCTGCCTCTAAGAATCCGTGCTAAAGCACCCAAGGCTTCTTCGGCTCTGCTCCACAGCAGCATTGCTTTTTATTGTGTGGCATAAAGTTGGTAGGTAAAGCACAGCAAGGCCTCAAGACCTTGAACTGTAAACTTGGTTCAAAAAAGGAAGGGGAAGGGGAAGGGAGTTTGAAAGCTTTCTCCCTGCAAAAGGGGAAACAATGCCAAAAATTAAAAATAAATAAGCAATGGAAGTACCAACTCTATGACATCCAGTTGAAAAAGAAACAGTCCCAAGGCCCTCTGTTTTCCCTAATGTATTTTAACACCGGATTGGATTCAGAGGTGGTGTAGCCCACACAACTGGGCTGGTGCAGGTGGGCTTCCACAGACCCTCCTCCCAAAGGCAACTCCTTCAGCTTCCTGAAAATCTAACTAGAGGCTTCAGGCATGGGAGACAACCCTTCTGAGGGGCAAGAGCGGCTGCCATGGGGGCGAGGAAGAGCCACCTCCCTGCCGCTCCCTCAACGAACCCTTCCCACAGGCACCATGCAGAATCATGTTTGGATGCCACCAGCACCAGCACCAGCACCCTCCTCCATGTTATCTCTTCCCCAGCATTTGGTCCCCAGATATTGTAGAACCACAACCCCATCATCCCCAGTCACTGCCCATGCTGGATGGGGATGATGAGGTGGTAGTCCAGCATCATCTGGATGATCTGAAGTCTTCAAAAAGCTTTCTGTCCCACTGCAAACTAGAGAGATTTCATACTTACTGCAAGACTGTATTCTTGACATCGCATTACCAGCGCCATGCAAATTGGAATCAAAGCTGAGGCTGTTCCTCACGGTGATCGCAGAGCCAACCGTGGGGCTGATGGTGGGGGTGCTTGGCATTCGAGCCAAGTTCGGCATGCTCCTTCGGAGTTTGTCTGCAGCAAAAGGAAACCACTCCGTTACTGGGAGAAGCCTGCAGTTGAGCAAAGGCTCCCCAACACCTAGCCAGGTAAGCCTTCCCAGGATGGGTCAAAGGACCACTGAATGGAGCACTCAGGTTCTCAGTAGCAAACGCTTCTCAGAAAAACCTGGAACAAAGGAACACAGGTCTAAGTATCCCAGTATATGATATTCAGAAGGCCCACCACTGGAACCGAGATCCATAAGAAGGCAAGCGAGGGGGAAATTATTTCAGTGTCAAAGGGAGATTCCAAACACCCTAACTGGGGAAGTAATGTTTGCTGGAAAACTCCCAAGACGTGGGTTACCAAATATGCTCCAGAACTGTGGAGCTTACTCTGGTGAGGAGCCAGTGCATGTCAATTTCATTCCAGCATCCTTTCTGTCTTTTATTTAAAATTAAGGATGGAGGCTTGTTTCTTCTTGTGCCACTCCAGTTGCAAGGGTAAGGCCTACTGACTAGCACCATGCTCCCCGGGGCTGAGGGGGCAGATGCTACTCACACTGAAAGCCTGTGCCGTTTGCCCAGGCCATGTGGCTCTGAACTTCAAAGCCACTGAAGGAATTCAGAACTAGACCATCAGTGGCTCTAAATTTTGTGTTGGGAAAGGGCTTGGCAACCACCAGTTAGAAAGCAGAGTTTAGCCTAGCTCATTGTTAGCTCAGTCCACAGTCTTACTCAGCTCGTGATTAGCTCACCTCGGTGCCAGCGGTCCTCGGTCTTCCTTACTTCCGGTTTTCCTCGCCCTGCCCTTCCCCAGACTTGCCTTGTGAGGGGAATAGTGTCAAACAGAAATGTTGCAATGTGGACTCCATTCTTGCAGCAACTTAACTTTGGCAGTGAAAACAGGGAAAGGCGGCCTGCCCACACAGGGCTGACCAAGACAAATGCAGCCTGCCAGTCCAATACTGATGACAGGGCCAACTCCATGGGTTTGGGGGCCCTTGGGCAAGACAGCCTCCACGGGCCCCCTCAATCGGTGGGTCCACCTGCCCCCCTCCATCTCACCAGCCGCTCTTGCTCCTCACCCTCTTTCTCCTCGTTGCTCGCGCTTGCTTGATCAGGTAGTCACTGATCACGTGGGCAGCGGTATCTACTCTTCCCCCTGCTCACCACCTCCATTGTTTGGGCTAGAGTGAGAAGCCAGTGCAGAGAAGCTCTGATCACTGGGCCTCTGCTGGGATGCAAACACACAGCAGTTGTCCAGCCGTGCCCACACTGATGCCAGAGCTCACAGGGGCTTCTGGGTGTCTCATTTCGCAGCTCCAAGCCAGCGCTGCAAACACGTGTACGGATCCATCACAGATAGTTGGTGTGCTCTCCAGTTTGGTGGGCTGCTAGCCATAAGCCAAGATGATACACCTTTTGTGCGTTGATCAGCAGTACTCTCTAAGACCCTCCTACGTACCGCACCGCTTGCCAATCTGTAGCTGGCTTTCCACCACGCGCAGGCTTGTCTTACCGTGACATAAGCTATGTGCCTGGGCTGTGCAATCGCAAAGCTGTGCACGCTATAAATATGCATGCGATTTTAAATCACAGCATGTTTGCTTTCCCAAGAGAAGTTGACAGCCTTTGTCTCCACTGTCAAGCATTTCAGAGCCAACTACAGGAGAGTGCCAGGAAGCAGTCAGTGCTGCTCAAGAGAAATGGTTCCTAGGAGGTTCAGCAGATTTGGCTCGATTTATTTAGGCTAGGAAAACCAAAATAGAAAGGCACATAACTGTAGAGCCGATGGGGTGCGGAACTGATTAGCAGAGGAAGAGAAGCTATGATAGCACAGCGAAGCCTCCATGGGCAAAGACCCTGAATTTCTGAGCGCTACATGATGGGGCCAAACACAAAGGCAATGCCACTGTTTTCATGTTCCACTTGAGCACCTCTGGCAGCCTCTGGCCGACCGCTGATGTCAAGCCAGCCCTGGCACAAAGCCGGGTGAAGGATGAAGCCAGGAAAATGTGTTGGAATCATGCGGCAAGTCTGTTCAATGGGCTGAACCAAGCAGGAGGAGGACACCCCCGGCAGCCAAGTATTTTGGGGCAGCACTGGCCACCAAAAAGAGGATGCTGGAGCAAATGAGCAGTGAGAGGGGGCAGTGAGAAGCACGGGGTAATGGCAAGGCAAGAGGGGGAAAACAACTTCCAGAATGTTGACACTTCTATCCCAGATTTATCCAACACAACAACAAAATATTCAAAGCCTTTCTTGCTGACCAGTCACAGTTTCATGTTGCCTTGTTTTTAATGGATTGTTTCTATTTGTTTATCTGTTTTAGCTTTCACCACTCTACAATATGCCTAGATATGGGGCATTGTATGAAGATGTAAATCAATAATATGTAAATAAATCAGCAAGAATTGCCCCACAGATGAGACAGGATTCACAGAAAGTGACTTTGAGAAAATAGCAAGGAACAGAGAATGGATGCGTAAAAGAGAGAAGCACTGTTTAGATACTGGTTATCGTAAACAGTTATGAAGGATTATTCATGGTTATTTCATATTTGTTATTTGTGTTTACTTATAAGTTCAGAGACATTCCTGTACTCCAGGATAACCCTGTAAATTATCATGATTATCATTCATTGTTATCACCATCTATAGAAAAATATATAGAGCACTTTAGGGTGTTAAATGTATTTTGCATATATGATCACAAGTATCTTCAGATTAGTTTGTATCACAGGATCCCAATAATAATAATAATAATAATAATGATAATAATAATAATAATAATAATAATAATTTGTGTCATGTGTACTGCATACAAAAGCATTTCTTTAATAAGGATAGTCTACTTCAGTTATTTTCGGACAGCGCAATGCAGCTACTGCTTTGTTTAAATGTATGTTTGTCAATGCCCAGAAGTTGCTTCTTTCTGAGTTAGAGAAGCCTTCTTGCTGCTTTGTGCCATCAGGGTGTCTCCAGCTTATGGTGGCCCTATGAATAAATGCCCCCCAAAAGGCTTCTCCTTGACAGCCCTGCTCAGTTCTTGTAAATTCAAGGCTGTGGCATCTTCCATGGAGTCAATCCATCCTGCGTGTGGGCTTTCTCCTCTTCCTCTCCCTTCCACTTTCCCTAGCATTATTGTCTTCCCCAGTGAGTCCTGTGTTCTCATGATGTGTCCAAAGTGTGATAGCCTCAACTTTGTCATTTTGCTGCTCCAGGAGGGGATCTGAAATGCTTGGCAGAGCAGGCGTGCGAAAGAACAGACAGACATTCCAACTGTCTGACAAGTCACAAACAAATTTACAGAGTGTGACATTTCCTGAAATCCTGGCCTTCTCGAGATAGGCACAAAGTATACCTCAGTTTCAGGAAATTTTAGGGAACATTCTAGATTGATTTGATCTGGAACCCACTTGTGATTGGAAAAACAATTGTGTGAATGAACTTGACCCTGATCTCCAGTGAAGCTTACTTACTCTTGATGATTTTTTCTAGTTCCTTCCTTGCTATCCTCTCAAGTCTCAGACTTCTTTGAATTTCCTGATTGCAGTCTCCCTTTGAATTGATGACTGAGCCAAGATATGCCAAATTTTTCACAATTTATTAACTGTTGAGCTTCAAAGTTGTGTCATTCTTCCATAATCCTGATTTTTGTTTTCTTAAATGTCTTCTCAGTTGCAGTTCTGTGTTGGTGCTTTCTCTTTCCACTTTCATCAGGCATCATCAGGTTATTATACAGATAACTGTTGCACTGGAATAGTGTTTAATATTCACTGTTGTGCATGCTTTTTAAAATTATTCATCTGTTTCATGGAAATTAACAAATGGAAGGGGATTCCCTGTGCCCTTTTGACAGCTAAACGGCTGCTCATTACAAAATTGGAAGGATAACTTTTCACTCCTTTATGCGACATACTGGGGAGCTGCAGTGCTTTTGATCTATGATCGGGTCTGGATGCCAACTTCCTATTTAATCCACTTTCTTGAAGCCTATATAGAACGGCTAGAAAGTTGTATGCATTTCAAACAAATTCATCTACATGTACTGAATAAAGGTTTCTTTTGATAGAGAGATTGGGTGCCTGAGATCAACATGGCAGATTCCTTCCTTCCCACTGGAGTGGTCTGGAGGGGTTCAAGGGGGACCCTTGCTTCATTGCACACTGACATTTGGGGTTGGTACAGAAGACCTTTCAAGGATTCTGCTCAACCCTTTGATTCTTCCCAGCTCTTCTACAGGGAATGGTTTCTGTGATTATGGGTGGTCAAACCTGCTGGAGAGACCTTGCTTGGGTGTGTTGTGAGGTCAGCAGATTGCAATCAGTTCAGCTGCTGCTTTTCTGAATGGGCCAGAAAGGCAGGGAGATACATCCCCTTGCTTCTCCTTCTCCCACAGAATGTGCTACCTGAAACTGGGTGAGAAGAAACAGAGCAGCTTCACTTTGAAGGCAGTTCTGACCTGTAGCCATTCCAGTTTAAAGGTACAAGAGAAATGTGAATCGAGGACTTGCTGGTTCACATCTCCATCTCCTGGATGCTATCAAACACTTAGCACAGATTAACAACATGTGTTCTCAGGGAGATGCTGCCCAATTTTATTTAGTGTGATAAAAAGAGGCTCCAGGTTGGCCATGCCTAACCTACTATACTTGAATATTGTCTTGAATAAGACCTTGTCAAAAGTTCATTCTATGTACTTGAGCAGACATATGACTACACAATCACAAGGGAATGCTAAACAAAGTCAGCTGATAAGCAGTGTAGACTGAAGGTAGACTCTAAAAATCCTACTAAATTTTAATATTGATAAGGAAAAAGCACAGCTGAGAAGGTAAAAGATCTCTTGGTAAGGAAAGAAAATGGAATCTCAAAAGTTATAACCTGTAATTTTTGAGAGACTCCATACTGCAGTGTTGCATCTCCAGTTCATAGTGACCGAGGCTTTAAGTCTCATCATGGTGGAATCCTGGCTCCTAAATCATGCTTGAGGCATTTGATCTTTGAAAACTTTGACGCAGACTGACCTCATTTGCACTTCCCAAACCAACGTACACATCAGAACATCAATATCCTTTGTATGTTTACATTTCTTCAAATTTTACACTGCAGTCCTTGGCACCAAAACCACAGCAAAATGCTTTGTTATTTTTTAATTGAAAAATAATGACTTAAATGTGTACTTCAAGACAAATTATGCTTAGAAAGGTGTATTTTGTGAGACGACGTGTCAAAAGATAAGCGTTTAAATGCTATGAATTTGTCTGTGGAGATTCCAGGCTGAGAGGCGGGCAAAAGAAATCCAAAGGTGTAAAGACACCCACCCCACCTTACCTCCATTAAGCCTGTTTGGTTGCGACTCCAGAGGAATTTGGGCTTGAGTAGGACAGCATTGTTGCTGCTGATAATTATTCGAGGGGAAATATGGCGAAGTCGGGCTTCTCCTGCAGTCCCGTATGCTGGAGAAAGTCTGTGAATGGGGAATCCCTCTTTGGAATGGGGGGCAACGCGTCAGTCGAGGCTGTGGAGGCGGGAGGTGGTCGAATTCTTCCTCCTCATCCTCCAGGCTGTAGCGATCATGTTCCTGATCACTGCTTGTCCCTTTCTTGCTCGAATGGAGAGACACGCTGGAGCTGTTTCTCGACACGCAGGCTGACGTCGAAGCATAGTCCTGCCTCAGGCCTGCAAAACGGAGGAGGAGGTCAGCAAGCTGAAGGGACAACCTCTCTAACTCCAGCCTGACTTTCACAATGTGTTATGAAGCCGCTCTGTTAATTCCTCTCCTGTCTGCAAGACGCACGACACATGGAACGCTAGTACCAGAAAGCTGGCAGATACGACTGGGAAGGTGGGAGGTAGAAAAGCCATGAACCTACAGCTGTATCAGAAATCTACAGTTGAATCAACAAAATTCTGCAAAGGATGTCAGTATGGGATAGAGATGCGTGGATTTTCTTATATCATTGTATGTTTCAGGGACTGTCAGGAATTTGTTCCACTGTCCATTTGTGGATGGAATTGGATGTTTTTAAAGGGGCGTACATGACTTGTGTTTCTGTTAGGAAATGCGTGCTTGCAGTAATATGCACTTGCAGGAAAACCCCACAAAAGTTTTTAAAAAGTAGTCTGAAGTCAGCAGAATCACGGGATTCAGAAAATCCAGTCTACTGCAGAAGCTGCAGGTCAGAGAAACCCTAATTCAGTTGAATTCCCTGGGGATTTCTCCAGCCGCCCTAGCTTGTTTATCCATGCTGTATGTTCAGCAGCTGGCCTTCTCTGCTGTGACACTCAAACTATGGGTTTCAACACTAAGACACTCTAACGGGTCCCCTCTCTGATTGCTCCCTGCTGTATTACAGAAGACTAGATACACAGCTTCCGGCTGCAAGTGCTAGTCTAGTCGATACCACTAGCAAGATGTCCGGTGTCAGCAGAAAGTGGCAGCAGAAAGTGGCGGGAGGGACCAGCGCTGGACGGACGGACGGCCCTACCTCCACCTGCGCGCCGGATCGGATCGGACCGGACCGGACCGGACCCAGACCCTGACTGCACTGCTGTCTGCTGTCTGCTGTCTGCTGTCTGCTGCCGCTGCCGCTGCCACCCAAAGGGACCGCGAGGGCCAGCAACACCAGCCCAGGACTCGTCTCCGGCCTGCCTCCCTTGGCACGTGTGAGAAGCGTGCCAGGCGGGGCGAGCAAGGGGAGGAATTGTGGAATGAGGAGATGACCAGGGCTATGGACACGATTGCTCCCAAGCGTCCTCTTCTGCCTGGCAGAGCCAGTTCATCTCCGTGGTATACGACCAAATTACAGGCGATGAAGCAGGCTGGGAGACGTCTAGAGGGCAGGTGGAGGAGATCACAATGAGTATCTGACCAAACACACTTAAGAGCCCGCTATCGAGCCTATGCCGTGGCAGTGAGGATGGCGAAGAAGAAATTCTTCTCCGCTTCCATTGCCTCCTCACAAAGAAAGATCTGGTGCCACCCTCGAAGTTTGCCAAGCATTTTCGGGAGAAAATCACTCAGATACGCTACGAGCTCGACTCTACTTTGGAATCAGATTCTGCTGGGGAGTTGCCATCGACGCTGTCTGGTCCACAATTAATGGATTAATTTCAGTTGCTGCGGCCTGATGATGTGGACAAGGTGCTTGGACAAGTATGTCCTACCACTTGCTTACTAGACCCATGCCCTTCCTGGCTACTTAAGACAGTCAAGGACGGGATTGGGCCCTGGATCCTGGAGGTGGTCAATGCCTCTTTAAGAGGCGGCCAGGTACCTGCACCCTTAAGGAGGCGGTAGTCCGGCCTGTCCTAAAGAAGGCATCCCTGGATCCAGAGGTGGCCGCCAATTATAGACCGGTGGCCAACATCCCGTTCCTGGGCAAGGTACTAGAGCGGGTGGTGGAGGGACAACTCCAAGCACTCTTGGATGAGATGGATTATCTGGACCCATTTCAGTCCGGTTTCAGACCCGGGTACGGCACTGAATCTGCCTTGGTCGCCCTGTACGATGACCTGTGCAGGGAGAGAGACAGGGGGAGTGCGTCCCTGTTGGTTCTCCTGGACCTCTCAGAGGCTTTCGATACCATCGACCATGGTATCTTTCTGGATAGGCTTGCGGGATTGGGAGTTGGAGGCACCGCTCTGCGGTGGTTCCGCTCCTACCTCAATGGCTGATTCCAGAAGGTGGTGCTGGAGGACTATGGCTCTGCGCCATGGCTGCTATGCCATGGAGTTCCGCAGGGCTCCATTTTGTCCCCCTTGCTATTTAACATCTACATGAAACCATTGGGAGAGGCCATTAGGAGGTGTGGGCTGCAGAATCATCAGTACACTGATGATACCCAGCTCTACCTCTCGTTTTCCACCGATCCAGGTGAGGCAGTGGCTGTGCTGAACCGGTGCCTGGCCGAGGTAATGGGCTGGATGAGGGCCAATAAACTGAAGCTCAATCCAGACAAGACGGAGGTCCTGTTGGTGGGCAGTTCGGGCCTTGGAATGGGGGCCTTGGGCCTTGTCCTGGACGGGGTTGCACTCCCTCTAAAGGACAAGGTCCGCAGCTTGGGGGTGCTCCTCAACCCGAAACTGTCGTTACAGGCCCAGGTGGCAGCGGCGGTGAGGAGTGCTTTCCTACAGCTTCGGCTGATGCATCAGCTGCATCCCTTCCTGGACTACGACTGCCTGGCGACAGTGACACACGTGCTGGTGACTTTCCGACTAGATTTCTGTAATGCGCTCTACGGTCCGGATACTTCAATTGGTGCAAAATAGAGCTGCCAGGTTGCTGACGGGGACTGGGCATTATTCTCACATAACCCCAGTTCTCTGTCAGCTCCACTGGCTCCCAATTGAAGTCCGGGCCCAATTCAAGGTGTTGGTTTTGACCTATAAAGCCCTAAATGGCTTGGGACCTGGATACCTAAAGGAGCGCCTGCGACCTTATATGCCCTCCCACCCTCTGAGATCAGCAACAGAGGCCCTCCTCCGGGAACCCTCCATGAATGAGATTAGGAGGGTGAGTACCCAGAGAAGGGCTTTCTCAGCGTTGGCGCCCCAATTATGGAATGCGCTCCCCAGAGAGGTCCGCCTGGCACCGTCGTTATTTGTTTTTCAGCGCCAGGCAAAGACCTTTTTATTTAAATCGTATTTTAATTGTTAATTTGTCAATTTGTTTTAGTTTCATTGTGTGGATTTATGGGATGCCTCAGAACTGAAAAGGCTTTTGTTAAATGAAGCTCCTTCACATTTCACCAGATGGCATGGACTTCTGCATGGCAGACCCACGGTGCAGATCAGCCGAGAATCTTTCACGACAGGCACTTTCCGCCTGTATGTGCAATTAACCCGCAACCCACTTGACCCCAGATTAGGCTCCCCCTGCACAGTCCATCCAGTGCCAAAGATGGCAGGCTACTGAACACAGAAGGCCTGCAATTTGGGAAGGAATGTCCCCATATAAGGGCTCAAATTCTGAACGGAATCATCTGTTAATGCTCCAAAAACTCTCCTCCTCCAACAACTGCATGCAGCTAGGACCAAGCACTTTTCCCCAAATGTGAAAGCCGCAACAGGTTGCATTAGAGGAAGGAGAAGGGGAAGCAGTGACAGCCTACTCTCTTCCTGCAGCCGAGCCATGATCTGGACGTCCGTGAGGTCCTGCAGCTTGTATCCCATGGAGATGGAGTCGTCTTCGAGTTCCGAGGTGCTCAGTTCACTGTCGATGGAAGACTGAGGGCTGAGCGGGGAGCTCCTCAACATCCCACCTGTGAAAGAGCCACACAGTGAAGCCCCTTCGCCACGGAAGTGCAGGGCGAGCGCTCGCCTTCCAGAGCAGCACATCAGGTTCATGCATACACAACCCGGTTCGCCGCGCCCCAGCGCCAGCCTGACTCGGCACTGGGTTCTCTCCTTCAGCATTGCTGCGTTCTTTACGGTTCAAAGGGCAGCTCCGCCACTGACTCATCAGCAGGCAGCCCCACTGCATTCTCTGGGGCATCCCTGGGGAAAGGACGTGCATGACTGCAGCCCATTTAAAAACGCTGTTCTGGTGCTTTGCGGCACAATCCAAGGGGGATCCTGCCGAGTCTCTGGACCCGGAGGATGGCGGGCATCCTATGTGCACTGGAAGGATGCAGAGGTGACCCCACCCTGCAAGTCAGCAGGCACGTTGTGGCTGTTTGGACAGGGAGGGAAAGAGACGGGAGCACTGCCAGGACACCTGGTCTCCCGCCCTCCCCACCCACCAGGAAGCCCCAGTCCTCCTTCTCTGAGGCTGCTCTTGTGAGCCAGGTTGGCTCTTTTTGTGCTCCTTTCTCCTCCAGATCTGGAAATCCAAAGATCGTGATGGCCCCCTAACCCTATCTAGGGGTCACAGGACGGCACCGTCCATAAATTCAGCATGGAGGAGAGTAATGAGAGCAGGCCTGACAGGGGGATCCCATACCACAGTGAGTGAGGAATCCTGTTTCAGGGGGGGAACCTATCTGAGTTCCTCAGCTTGGCCCCCCAGACTCCGAGCCCCTTTTCTCTACCTCAGCTTTGCCTCACACTGAGCGTTCGCGCGGGTATTTGGCCAGAACTGAGTCCGAGTGAGTCTGCAAGACCAGCTTGTGTGGCAGTACGGAAAAAGAGAGCTCCAGCTGTGAGGAAGTGTAGCAGTGAAATAAATCATAATAAACAGCAGCTGTGCCCCAACGCCCCGCATGCGTGCTATGCAAGCAGAGTTCAGCTTTGGCCCACGTGACTTGAGGGCTTTGCCTACTTTGCGCAAGGAATCGCAAACTTGGCGCAAGGAAGCCGCTAGCGTGGCAGAGCACTCACAGACTTGCTCTTGGGTCACTTCCTGGCCAGGGCTGAGTCTAGGGAAGAAGGCCAATAAACACGAGAGAGGCGGATTCTGGCTTGATCTTCGCATCCCTAATTCCATACATTACAAAACAAAAGAGAAGAAAAGCCCCAATACGGATTCTGGTATAAGTCTGGAATGCTCAAAAATCATGGCTATTTTTTTAAAACAGGACAAGCCAAATTGGAAAGTAGGGGTATGCAAATCCCCTAGCAAAATTTGGCTTCGTTGAGGTTCTCCAAATTTCCCTTTGAAGTATTTCCTATTTGTGTCTATATCAGACTGGGAACCCTTTTTCTTTTCATAGAAAATGGGTAAACATTTTCACATGCATTTTTCCCAAGATACCAATCAACTGCGCATGGTCTGGAAACATAAACATTTCTTCCCATTGATTCAAGTGCGCCCGTGCACATTTTCAAAACTGCACATTCTTTTATGCTGATTTTTTAAAATGTGCACATTTTTCAAATGCAGCGAACTAGTTACAAATCAATGTTGACCAAAAATCGAGAGGAACTGAATACAGGCCTGATTACAACGCTGTTAGTAAGAAAGCAAGCATTACCTGTTCTCTCAGGTGTTAATATTGCTTTACTGAAGTTTTTAGAGAAGGCAGGAGTGTTAAAGCCATTGCTATATGGAGTGAGTCTGGCAACAGGGCTATAAGGGAAAGCCAAGGAGACAGACGAAGAGAATAGACTCCGCCATCGACTAGCTGTTAAAGGACACAGAAAAGAAAGATGTCAGGTTATCTTTCACAACCAAATGCTCTTCTATTAAGATGTAAGTGTTGGGGGACAAGGAGAAATCAAACCAGAGAAAAGTCTAACAGAGCAATTCTACAAAAGTCTAATCAGAAGTCAGTCTTATTAAGTTCAGAAGGCTTATTCCCAAGTAGCTTGTCATGCCTGTGTAGGAAGGAAATGCCAACTGCTGAAGGCAAGAGAAATAAATAAATAGCTGCTGTTTGGAAACCAAAAATAAAGAAAGAGGAATGACAATATTTGAATCTGTAGAGGTGGCACAGGGCTAAAGTATATTGCTTCAGATTTCCATCTTCCCATCTAATATGCTGTGATATTGTTTATGTTAGCCACTTCAAGGCTAGCGAAACAGGATACGAATACTGGAATTGCAAAATGCAAATATATATTTGCACAAATAAGAACATAGGCTGTTATGATTAGGGTCAAAATTATTCCTTGTAAATAGAAGACCTGGAAATGCATAAACAATTTAATATGGACTTGAGCAATTCAGATTAATTTAACATGGATTATCATACTGGAACTATATAAGTGTATATAGTTAAAATGCTTGTGCTAAGCTTACTATAATAAGTTCTAAGTAAGTAATAACAGTAAGTAAACTGTAATTTACTGTTCCCTGTATTTTGACAATATTTTGATCTGTTACTCTGGATTATCTTTTTTTTTCTTTTTTCATATGATATGTTAAGAGATAAACCATATCATATAGGGGGGTTTTCTGGTTGTTGGTCTTTTTACCAGTAACATTTTAATTCTTTTTGTATATGGCAATATAAAAAGGAAAGGAAATATAACTGGAATTGTTGCCACCACTAAAGCAACAATTTGCTTTAGTGGTGGCAACTAAAGCATCTCCTAAATGGTACGGGCTAATGGGGTTCGAAGGACTGTTGGGGTGCAGTGCATGGCATGTGCAGACAGAGAGCGCATGCGCCACAGCTGGCTGGGTCATGTTGGGAACTGCAGGGCCTTTTCCTGTCGAACGATGTCTAGGGTTGCAGCCTGAGTAGGTTTGGTTCATTCAGACAAAACGGAGCAGAGAGAAAAGCTACTGGACGGGAAAGCGCAGACTCTCCCATCAAGTGCTAAAAACAAACTCAATCCCCTTCATAAGCTTTTAAGCCACCCGACATAAATATTTCTTCCTTTTACAAGCATGACATCCCAAGTTACGTAAGTGTGAATATTCTTAACACATATGGACAGGTGTCTTACGCTGGCATCCCGACAAAGTCACCTCCATTACAGTGCTTTCATGTATACAGGAATGTCTTTCGAGGCATGAGTCACGGGGGTTCATCCAGACACCAAAAACAAGGGCTTGCACATCCGCAGAGGCCGCTGAGTGGCAGTGCTTGTAGTCCAGGACCAGGACTGGGGAGACAAGAAGGCTACCTGCCTTCTCCAGATGTAACCTACCTAGCAGGGTTGTTGTGAAGGCAAAATGGGAAAGCAGAACCACCATGTATACTGCCTTGTGCAATGTGTGAGGAACGGTGGGATAACATGTAATAAAAAGGAAATAAATAAAATAAAACACAGACAGTCATCCAGAAGCTGGCAGGGTATTTTGTCACACAAGTCACTGCTTTGCACCTGTGTTCTGCCTGTAAGAAAGCTGGCACTGCTGACCATGAACGGTGTGGCTGGTATAGGACTCAAGTACCCTTGAGGTAAAAGAGAGGTCATGTTCCCGGTGTGGAAGCGTACGAGTCTTACAACCTCAAAAATCTTAAACATCCACTTCAGGGATGGTTCAGCTCACTGGGACTCTTTCTGTGACCTCTTATGCTGAGCCAGATCACTCTGGGAGCTTTCATTTCCAGGTGCAAGACCGTAGTGGCAGGTCCTGCTAAGGTGTGGGCAGTATCAGGTACTGCCCGTTTCATTCAACAGGCCCCTGACCATGCCACTGTTGTGGTGTTCCTTGTTTCTGAAGTTTGTCTGTGGTGGTCTTCTCAATCAGAGGGTGGTGCTGCCTCAAACGGAAGCCGTTGATGACCTCCCAAGCCGAAGGCAGGCACGGCTGGGACCGCACGCGGGCCTTTCCTACCAAAAGTTATGCAGGCCTGTTGGTTTCCCAAATTCAAGGTGTGTCTATAACTTCACCAGCATTCGTGAAAGACTGAGTGGATCATCAAAGCACCTCACCAGAAAACTTATTTGAAGAGCAAACAGGAAAGCTTCCATCTTGGAAGGAAAATCAAAGAAAGCCGAAGCAACACCCGTCCTTTTAAAACCATGGCACGATGTTGTGCTTCTTCTTAAGTCATCAACAAATGGCAAGAAGAAAAGATGACCTGAAAAAGGCCTTTGTGATTCTCCGCGAACACGAGGTGCAGTTCTGTAACTGCCTGAGCGCTTGCCAAGGCCAGTGAATAGCCTGGATGCTCCCATTCAGAGACGTGATCACAATTCATTATTTCACCACAACAGCTATGGTCACAGGACCTATTGTGAACAAAGCTCCTGTTATTACTAGCAGCTGTGACTGGAGGCACACCAGTAAGAATGTGAGCTTTGTGGCAGAGGAAATCGAAAGGAACAGCGTGGATGTATTCTAAAGCCGTCACTTGTCCTTAGGGGAGTTCCAAGACCTGTCCCGGCCGAAGTTTTGGCACACGCCTTTCAAGCAGGAGGCCTACCTGCTCCTCTCCATCGGTGCAACTTGGATCATTTGGTGGATTGTCTTGCGGCTCAACAGCACCTCTCTTTTGGCTAGTTCACCAGTCTTATGCAACACCCAAAATTACTGTCATAAACAACTAAATGGCTCCACATGCCAAGTATCTATGCCAAAGGCACAAATCAATGCTAAGGGTTATGGTGCAGTCAAAGGTCCACATTAGCGTCATGAAGAGAGCCAAATGTAGACCGCCATGCTCTTTGGCATCAACTTTTCTGCTTGCTAGATCTGCAGGGCTGCAATTTGCATCACCAATTCCCAACCAGCAGGGCCAACATACAGGCGGGTATCAGACGGGGGAAGGCTGATGTCGCCCTTAAATATATTCATGGACATCAATGGAGGGACACCTCCCTCAGCTTCCATCCACATCTGGGCTCTACCTGTCATGGTCGACTGACTCCCTGGTGATTTCACTGCCCCGAAGGTTGTTGCTACGTGCCATCAGCGTGTCTCCAGCTTATGGTGGCCGTACGAATAAATGCTCCCCAAAACGGCTTCTCCTTGACAGCCCTGCTCAGTTCTTGTAAATTCAAGGCTGTGGCATCTTCCATGGAGTCAATCCATCTTGCATTTGGGCTGCTGTTGCTGCTGTGTCTTCGTTGTCTTCTCCTTCTCCCTTCAACTTTCCCTAGCATTACTGTCTTCTCCAGTGAGTTGTGTGTCCTCATGATGTGTCCACAGTGTGATAGCCTCAGCTTTGTCATTTTTGCTGCTCCAGGAGGAGGGGATCTGAAATGGTTGGCAGGGCAGGTGTTGGTCTTCCAAGTGCATAATAGGCAGACGTTCCAACAGTCGGGCAAGCCACAAGCAAGGTTACAGATGGTGAAATTTCCTGAAATCCACTAGACCAGTAAGCAATTGTGCACAAGTTGGGTGCGGACTCTTGCTCACTTCAAACCCGGTTCATGGAGTGGGGCTTGACTGGCCAGAGAAATATAACACACAGCACAGAAGCTCCAGCTCCAGCTGATGGGTCAAACTCAGCCGGCCTTAGCTGGCACTTTGGCAGCAGGCACACCCTCAAGATGCCGTCCACAGTGGCCCCTCTTTGTGGGACCTGAGCAAGGGCGCACCTCTGCCCTTGCACAAGTCCAGATGTTTTAAAAAACACTGAGAAGACTGCACATGTCTGGAACAGATTTATTTTAAAGGGGTGGCCAACTAGTGACAGTTCCTCTGATGTGCTGCTTGGACACTTGGGAAGGGCTGTCGTGGGTTGGTCATGAAAGGCAATCGCCCCCACCCACAAAAGACCAAACTGTTTGAATGGAAAAAACTTTCAGCAAACCAAAGCATGGCTTAAGATCAGGCTGGGAGAGCTAGGCCTGCCACAGAGTCTTGCTAGCCTTACAACCATGGTAAGCCCAACTGAGTGCCGGGTGCACTGTGGGTTGTTTTTGAAACAACCATCTTACCGTGGCGCATTGCCAGGGTGAATCAGCATGACGTGCAAACCCACCCATGATGGGCTTGCCATGGAGCACTGGGGCCTCCAGAACTTTCTGGATCCATCCAAAGCTTCAGACAACTTTATTCCAAAATGTCTGCTTTGCCACATTCAGTACTTCAAATATTAATGGCTGTTCTCTAAGCCTTTAGAAATGAGAATCGATTACCTTTTGCCAGAAGGAGTTAAAAGCCAAAACATGGATTTCCACAAAGCTTCCAATGACTTTTCTCACAGCAAAAGGGCAAATGCATAAACAATATTTCCCTCAAAGCATCGGAGCAAAACTGACGTTAAAAATCCCTCTCTGTATTGACGCCTGCTAAATCAATACCTGACTTGAACTGATGGGACAGCTCAAGCGCAGAGGCTTAAAAACAAATACATAATTTACAGCGACACTTGGCCTGGACAGGCACAAGAGAAACAAGACCAAAAGCTGGTACTCCTTTCTCCAGAATGATCTGGCTCTTAGAAAGAAGCCAGTTCCTAAAGGAAACCCAGCCATGTTGCAGCACCTGTAAGTGTTGGCTGTGGGCATTCTTCCCTGAAAAGGCTGTAGGCATGAGCGTCTCCCAAACAACTTGCACCCGGCCTACAGGGTGGGCTTAAAAGAGCAGGGTGACGGAGCCAGAGAGTGGGAACAGGAGGAACAGAGGACATTGATTGACACAGGCAGTCCGTACTGAAAGAAAGTCAGTGTAAAAAGCAAAAGGTATAAGTGCAGAGTGGTTATACTCACTCCTGGGCCTAAACTTAGGTACAGCTCTAAGATTACCAGTTTAGGGAGATGTTCTAATCACGGTGAGGGCTGGAATCTGGACGTATCTGGGGCTTCCTGCAATGCAAGCTAGGAGAATCTCAGGAATTGCATTGACTAGTACAACATACCCAGTTCATTTGCACATCATCAGCTACCCTGGAAATAAGCCAAGGGGGTTGGTAGCTGGCTGAACAAGCCACAGGATGCCCAGATGGCTGGGTTTATCACAGGTTGTTCTCCAACTTCTCTCCCCTCAGTTCTCCCACTGCCAAGGACCCATTTTGCCTCCTTCTCCCTACTCCGATTCCCATCCCTTTTCGTTTGCGGCTTTTTCCCCTAGCAGCTGCGGTAAAGTTTTTTCTGGTACCTAAAATAGTGCAACAGCATTCATTATTGTTGTTGTTGTTGTTAATTATGATTATGATGTCAATCTTTTGCAAATGCACTCTCATTGCCGTCCAAATATGTAGTCTCATCTGGTCAGTTTCCTTAGGTGTTTCAGCTGTGAAGGAGAATGTCGAAGTGGAGTGAGTAATATACAATGAAACTGACAAGGTGAGCCTGCAAAGAGACTAACTTGTGCACAGTTGTCACAGTCTAATTGCCAAGGTAGCAACTGAAAATGCGAAGGGAGGTGGAAAAGCAGCAAAACAAAGTGTACCTAATTGGCGGGGGGGATTGTCTCACCCTTAGCAATGGAATCCTCTCTATTTCAAGTTGACCTGACAATTCTCACTGCCTTTTCAACACTTCCCCGCATCTGTAGCTTCCCCAGAAGGGGTTAACATTAACTTCCCCCTGCTTTTTCTTGCGACTTTTCAGAGCATTTACTGCTGTGGTTACTACAGTTCCCTTTACCATTTTTAAAACACAAATGTACACAAATTTCAGAGCTGAGAAGTATTGGAGAGGAATTTTGTGCACCTGTATTGATTGCTCTTTCACTGCAGATACACAAATTTCCCCTTCATTTACTTCCCAGACACTATGTTGGTGTACATTCCCTTTCCATTTCATTCCTATTCCCAAGAAAGGACTAGGATATGCAAATATTCTTGACAGTTTTTCAGAAAGTTAGAGGTTGCCGAAAGGGACGGAGCAAAAGGGATGCCAGCGGCAGTAGTACTTATGCAAACCCATTCAGTCCATCCCACCCAGCTGCCTTCTTGGTCCCCTGGGCCACTTTCCCCTCCGAAAGCCGAAACAGACGAGGAAACTGACTGCACAAGGCTATGCATTTAAGAAACTGGAATAGTGCACTTGTGAAAGGATGACACTACCATTGTTGCTCCTACTATTAAAATACCACCTCAATCGTGCGTTTTAGAGTCAGTCGAAAAGGAGGAGAAAGAGGAGGTGACAACGAAGAAGATGCTGACAAGATGAGCGAGGAGGAAGCAGAGGTGGAAGCCAAAGAAACTGCGGCACGTGTGCAGCGCTAAAGTGCCGTTTCAGCCTTGATGCTAGTGAGCTCATGAAAAGTAGCGGTACGGATCCTTTTGCCAGCCTGCAGCCAATGGCCGCAAGCCACAATACAACCCGTCTCCTGGGATCAGATGACGCAGCAACCCACCGAAAAACTCTGCAACAAGCCATGTGTTCTGGAGAGTAAGCCACCCATGGGAAATGCTGGAGGTGGGATGATGCACATGGTGGGTTGTTATGTCATGCAAACCAGGTCACTGTGGGTATCAGGAATTATGGTGAGTTTCCCACTCCAAACCACAGTGTCTCATGCTGGTCTGTTGGAATTAACTAGCGTTAATAACTGTTAGCGTTAATAACTGTTCCTATTTCAGACAACGAGGGAAGCTACAGTTAACTGGATGCAGAAACAAGTTTCCATCTCTTGGCAGTGTGGAAGGAGGTGTGCAAGCCGAAGGCTCACTGAGACTTCTGCATGCCATACCAAATCATGGTTTCTTGTGGCATGTCAACGTAACTGAACAATCCTTATTTCTGCCTCCCTCCTGCACTTCTAGAAGACATGGGGCTGCAAAGTCCCACAATGAATCACTGAACCCTGCCAGAAATCTGGGTGAGCTTTTGCTGCCAAAGGGCTTCCACTGTTCACAGGAAGTGAGGCAAGAAGCAAGGCTGGGGAGGCCCAAAGACGTCCAGGGAGGCAAAGCAGCAGTGAAGCCACAAGTGTGTTGGCTGAAGTGTATTTATGCAATTAATGTATGCAAGTTATACTGAAACAAACTTTACTTTATTCCTCTTGCAAGGAGCCCAAGGCAGCTTATAAGGGTCTCCTCCTCTCCAGTCTCTGCTCACAGCAACCCTGCAAGGTAGGCTAGGCTGAGAGTCAGTGACTGGTCCAAAGTAATCCAGTGAGTTTCATGGCTAAGTGGGGACCCATCTCCTGAATCCTAGTGCTCTATACCACTTATCATGCCAGGACGTCCAAGTGGGTTACATAAAAATAAATTTGATACAAGAAAAAAATAAGAACTATATAAAATGCATTAAACCCTTTAAGGAATTCAGCACCCCAATTTAAACTAACCAGCCAAGTCTTTGGCTCTGCATTGCTGCGCTTCACAGAACTATTTCAAGCTACTTAGAGACCTTTAACACCTCTCCTAACAGAGCCCCCAGTTCCTTTAATAACTGATTGCCTGCAAGAAAGCATCTGAGAATATGTGCCAATTTCCCCTTCTTGCAGATGCAGCAACTGCCAGCTACCGGTCCATCTCTGTTGGGAGGCCGCGGGAAAAAGATGTTGTGCATTCGCAATGCAATGAGGACTGGAGAATCCAGTCACCGCCATCCCCAGCCTTTCGCAGTTTGTACACATCTTGCAATCATTAAAATGTATATACTTTTTATCTTAGCTCGTTCTCCTTGTTGCCTGGTTTTATGATGCCATGTTGCTGATATGAGATGAGAAAAAGGACTTGCCCATGGCTAAGGAATGATGATTCCCCCCACCCCAAAGAAATAAAGCAGTGAAAAACCAGTCTGCAAGTCTGTAGAATTAATGTGACTCAGAAAAGGTCAGTCCACTGATTTAAATTCATAGTGGATTCCTCTGACATCCACACTTGAAAGTAAAAAACAAGGCTAGTCTCATCTGCATGTTATATTTTAAGGCAGTGTGTTGTTAGCCCCAAGCAATAATATGGTATGGCGGGTCCTTCATCACACACGTACATAGGAAGCCTAGGAAAGGATGCAAATGTGACAACAATTTTCCATACAATTTTCCACACAAACCTTTACAACAGCAGCTGTTTAACAAAGAAAACAATAATCTCACTGTGCATTTTAAGTTAGGGGGCAGTAACTGGTGGTCCCAGGGCCAGAGCCAGCTTCTCAAAGGGGCTGCCTTCCCACTCCTATTGCCAGTCTGTCCAGGAGGGCAAAGAGGTGGCAAATAGCATTCGGACAACCAAACTTGCAGAAGAGTGTTCTGGCCTCCCTCTCTGATGAAATTGGAGGAGACTCGTCTGGGGCGAAGGAGTCGGGTTCCTTACTGGAATGTTCCTGAACACGCCTTCTGCATATGACAGAAGAGAAACTGAAATCTACAGCCAAGAGCCATTTGAGGCAGTGATATATACAAAGTGACTTTAAAAGTGTGTGAAGCAGCTCAAGTGTGGATTTGTGCTGGGGGCATCTTTCCCCGCTTGCTAGCGAGACGGCTGAGGAACCCATCACCATCGTTATGAAACCTCTCTGTTAAAACAACAACAGCGACAATGAAACGCAGCAAAATGGGATAAGCTGATGAACACCGAAGAGCACAGAACTGGAATGGAAACAAACCTTTCTGAAGCATGGCTGTCGGTTCTATCTGCATTAAAGCCAAACTACATTTAACACTGACAGGTTCATGTAGGGGACAATAATATGCATGTTTAGAAAGAAGAAAGGCCCAGCTGAGCAGTGCTGGGAGCCAGGCCAGCATAACAATGTGCCTTTAACTGACGCTTTGCAGGAGTTTTTCAACTGCTCTGTGTTTGTATCCTGCCTTTTTCCTTTCAAGGAACTGAAGGCAGCTGACGTAATCCTCAGCCCCCTCTCAGTCTTATGCTCAGAACAGCAGCCGTGTGAGGTTGGTGAGGCTGAGGGTCTGTGACGGGCCCAACGTCACCGTGAGCCCCATGGCTGAGCGGGGATCGCCTGAGCCCCAGTTCCACACCACATCCTCACTGGCACACACATCACTTTTGGAGAGGCACGGCCTCAATGCTCCCTATTGGCCAAATGGGATTTCCACTTTTTGAGGATAACTTCTAATATGGTGCAGGGGTGACAGTTACCCATGTGACTTTCTGTGCTTGAGTTTCTGCTTTGTCCTTGTGACCAGCTTGCTATGCGCTGGCCTAGTATCAATTTTTACTAATGCCACCCATACCCTGGTTCTTCTCCGGGGAGCCTGAGGTGACACACTCGCCTGTGCTATCCTCGCCATCACGCTGTGAGGTGGGTTAAGCTGAAAGATCATGACTTAGCCAAAGCCTGCCAGGGAGGGTCTCTATAGCTCTAGCATGCCATGCCAATTACTACACCACACGACTCACTGATGAAGGATGCATATCTGGATAAACAGAACATTTTGTATAAGCTTCACCTCTAGCTGTGAGCACATGGACTCTTGGATGGACATTCCACATTGGAAGCTCTTGACTACCTAAAGATCACTGTCCCAATAGAAAACATTCCAAGACATGGATGAATGCTGGTTACATTCAAACGTTCTATAGGAAGTCAGTTCTGGTAAACGAGGCAGAGAAGTGGAATGAATGCAGCAACATATCCAACCAAAACATGGGCTTCGACCCCTAAATGAAGTCTCCTTCCATATTATAGCCTGCCCAGAATATACCCAAGTAACTATGACTTCTTGTATTGGGTCTTAGACTCTACAGGTCTGTTAGTTTGCCATCCGTTTTTTGGAAGGGGGACGTCATGGAACTCAGGCTGATGCACTAGACAAGGCTACAGCATAGGTCCATTCCTCCATCCAATTGCTCCTCCATCAAGGGAGTGTGGCTTGACTTATGCTTTAAAGGGCCCAATGAAATCAAAGCTTGCATTGTGTCAGAATGGCCATTCGGACTGCTCCAAGGAGCCAAGGAGCCTCTGTTCTGCCATCCTCCCTCCACCCATGGGCTGAATGCCAGACTGAAGAAGTCTTCAGGGGACGCATTCCAACAGTGCGCAGGGCAAAGGCAAGTGAGTGGGGCCACAAACTCCGGCCCGTTGTGGCTTTAAAGGTCTTGCCACCAGTAGCCAAGCCTTGGGAGGATGCTGAACGCTCCCGGAATGGAGACAAGCTGCACAAAGGCCTGATGCCTGCTAAGCAATGACTGGTCGGAGGAAAGGAGGCACCTAGGGAAGCCCAACAGGCTCGACTAGGAGCTGAGGAGGATCAGGCTTGGCCTTGGGTCTCAGATTCTGCACCCTGGAGCATACCTAGTTCAGTACTGGTGACTGGCAGCAGCGCTCCAGGATCTCAGGTAGGGTCCTAGGCAAGCCGGCTACTTAAACTTTCAACTGGGCGTGGTGGCCTGGATTTGCGGGCTCTGTGATCCCAGCCCTCAGAGCGATGGCTTTCCCCCAGGGGAGTGCAGCCTTCAACCAGCATCCAGGGTTGCCACCTTTGCTTTGCCAAAAACCGGGCAGAAAGAGATTGGCACCGGGCAACTTTGACGCCTCTGCTCTTCTTTCTGGGGGCTCTTCAGGGCAGTACCAGATTCAGGAGCAGATGATCTCCTCCCCAGCCCAATACAGGCTGCATGACACCCACCAGGCGCCATTTGCTGTCTGGCCCAAGCCCAATTTTTGTTGTGCCCACTCAAGCCAAGCCAAGCCAAGCCAAGCCAAGCCAAGCCAAGCCAAGCCA
>JAIXND010000381.1:1090174-1107266 GCA_023646645.1 Varanus salvator macromaculatus | reverse complement strand
CAAGCCAAGCCAAGCCAAGCCAAGCCAAGCCAAGCCAAGCCAAGCCAAGCCAAGCCAAGCCCTTCCCAGTCCCCCAGAACTCTGCTGGGGAGTGATGGCGGCTGGTTTTGCTCTGCCCCAATGCAGGCACTCTGCCTCCTCCCCGCAAAAGAGCAAGGAGGCAGGGCATGTGAAGGAGAAGCCGCTGAAGGAGACGTCCCCCCTCTATGGAGGGCCAGTGGGGACTCGAGCAGCTTCACACAAGCTGCCTCCTTTCCTACAGTGAAGGAAGGAATCAGGGTGGGAACAGCAGGGTCAGGGCAGCTGCCCCCGCCTCTGCTCTCATCTCTGATCTCAGGAGTCAGTGGGGCTCGGGTGCCGTCGCCCGGCCACTGCAGCGGAATCCCCACTGTGGACTGCAGTGTAACCAGGGGCCATTCTTCTAGGGGGCCATGCCCTGCCTACCGGAGGAGCTCCTAGAGGCTCCACAGACTGGACTGAGGCACCCGTTGGGCCAGATCCAGCCAGATCCAACCAGCAGTTCTACACCCCGAAACAGAAGATGCTGCCAAACTGAGGAATCTTGTCTGTAAAGTAGCACATAGCGCCACCCCAGCAACATGCAAACATGCAGGGGCTCCATCACCTGCATGAACAACCACATTCCACTGTTAGTCTGGGAAAGCTCGGCTCGGCATCCCATTCATCCAGGAAGTCAGTGTGGTGGGGACAGGGGCTGCAGCTTTTCTCCACTGTGGTGAATTCAGTGCATATGAAGGCAGCCCTTGGACAGCCTTGACACAGAGGAAGACTTAGTTCTTTTTTAACTGGTTGGAGAAATATGTTTGTCTGTTATGCAAAGGGCAGGTGCGGCATTTCCTGCGTTTACCTATAATAAAGCACCTGCTGAGCTAAGTGGAAACGTCCCCTCCCAGATGGTGCTGCTCTCTTGCTATTTGTAGCTTCCACCATAGTGGTAGATTTTGGAGCTGGTTTACATTTGGAAATGACCAAAGGAACATGGGAGGTTGCCTCATCCCGAGGTATTCTTCCATCCAGCCTGGTGCTGCCTTCTCTGGCTGGCAGAGTCTCGCCCACCAGCTGTTCCTTTCAGGAACTCAACTGGCAGTAGTTTCCTGCTATGGCAGCATCTCCATGAAGAGCATAAGGAAGCTGCTCTCAGGAAGCCAAAGAATGGAGAAAGAGGGTCTAGGTTGGGGTGGTCCAACGCGCGGCCAGCAGGCATGATGGTGGCAAGTTCTGACAAGGCTGCCAACCTGGTCCACTCTCTTTTGGAGGCTCAGGAAGATCGCAGGTTGGGCTGGCAGCCTCTCAAGAGTTTGCCCCAGCATGCTCCGAGCGGCTCCAGCTGAAGGGTGCTAAGGAGCTGAAGGTGCAGTGCGCCAATTCCAAGAAGGAAGGAGGGCCCAGAGGGCCACATGGCAGGGAAGAAAGGGGTGGACAACCCCAGAGGAGAAGTCATTCTGCTTGGGCTGTGGTCAGGGGAGCTGCCTGTGATCTCGTTTAATCATTAGTTAAATATATTAACTGACTATAGTAAATAAAATAAATAAATTGCGAACACTTTAAGTTATGACATGGAAATGCAGTTCGTTGGGCAGCCCCTGGCTTCTGTGTCGAAGTCCTCATGTGGCCCTTGAGGAAAGAGAAGGTGGACCAACCCTGGTCCAGGTAGTCAGCGGTCATCAGAAACTGGCAAAATCAGCTCCCACTCTTTGGTGATAGCAAACAGCAACCAACAAGAGTCCCTGCCATGCCCAGAAAGTTTCCTCATTGTGCTGTTTGCCCTCTACTTAGACCTTCCATTTGGTCCTCCAGTTGTTTGCTCAGTGTGACTGAAAGTGCCCTCGTTATATAACCATGTGTTCTGTTTTCCACAAAACATCTTTGACGTGGGGACTAAATGTAGCAGAGAGCTGCAGCCAAATGTCTCCGTGATTACTTCAAATCGGTTTCCTGAGCTTCGGCAGCTTCCCCGTCCCGTCACCCCGTCCCACAAGCAGCACGCAATCGCCGTCTCCTTCAGCCTTATGCAAGCTTGTTCTCCTTGAGCCTCCTCCACGGTGCTCTTGCCACGAGTCCTGTTTCTCAACAAATGCCTTGTCATTCCCTCCTCAGCCAGCCGGCTGCCCGAGACCCTCATTCCTCAGCTCCCTTTCTCTTGGGCCTACTCGCCTCCGTGCATAAACCTCCCATGTCCCGCTTCTTGGGCACAACATCCAGCCCTTCCCAGTCCAAGACCCTGTGCATGTTTTCTCAGGCAACCACAAATCCCCCTCCCAGCAGACACATGCCGCCCACCTCCACGGTGGATCCATTCAGAAACCTCACACCATTACCCAGTGGCGAGGACAGAAGGAGGACTGAGAGTGACAGACAGCTTACTGGAAGGCTACTGGGAGATGTTTGAGAGGCTGGGGATGCATGAAAAAGGCTGCAGCCACATCAGAGAATCTCTGAAATGGGCTCATAATGATTTCACACTACAGAAACAACGCCAGTCATTCATTTCCTGGCCCACCAGAAATGAACCGAACCACTTTTGTCAAACACCGTAGCACATGCCTGCAGCTTCTGGTCTGCAAGCAAAATGCATCCCTCCTGCCTTACAATCAGAAATGCGTCTTTAACTTAAGCATTTGGTGACCAGTCTCCAGGCTTACAGTTCAGGAGAGAGGCACATTCTTGGAAGATGTAAGGATCCAGCTAAAATGATCTCGGGTAGCAAGGTGGGAAAGGCCACTGGCCAAGGTGGGTGCTGCAGCATACACAGAAGGTTCCAGAATGTTTAGCTGTTCACATCTCCAGGCAGGGCGGGGAAGCATGTCCGGAACCCTGGGACGCCACTGGAGGAGACAGTAGTCTAGGGGGTGTTGAACTCAGGTAAGCGTGCCCAATTCAGCCCACCTGAGATCTGAACCTTGCTTCTAGGACTCTCGCTGCTTGTTGGTGGTTGTGGCGCTTTTGCAGTCTCCCCAGTCATGGCAAGAAGTTGACATTCCTCTCAGAAGGCAGTAAGACCCTAGAGCTGAAATGTGCTTTTTAAATGTTTGGCTCCAATCCTTTTGTTTTTGGCCTCACCCCTTTTTGCTTCAGCATCTCCCCTTCCTGAATTGTGGCCACAGAAGAGATTCTTTGAAATGGAATTTGAGAAAGAGATTCAACACTCTGAAGAAGGAAGATTGGAGTGAAAGTGTATCCCACTGGTACCAGTGGCTAAAATCCCTTTCCTTTTAATACCAAACAGCAAGTGGTAACTGAAGAAGCACCTAGACAAATTGAAGTAGTCATGAAATGTATGACAGGAACTTCTGAGATTATTTTAAATGTAGAACCATCACCACATCTCATGTCATAAGCTATTGGTACTGTCAAAATTATGACTGTGATGAACATTTGGTTAAATAAATAGAAATTGGAGCATTTAAGAGTTTCTTAAGCTCAGTTAGCTGCTTATGGTTACCAATAATTAGTTAACAGTGTCATGTCAATGCTCTTGCAAAACCAACCCAAAAATCCTGAAGGGAGTATTTGTCCCTTTCTGAGTGCCAAGTTCTCAAAACAAGGGTTGCCTGCACTCACGCTCCATAACTGTTCTGAAACCCCAGCATCCTGGGTGAAAGTCAAACGCAAACTATAAAAATGAAAGGGACACTGGGAAAGAGGGGCCCTTGGAAAACAAAGAAAGAGCAGGGCAAAGTGGGTAAGTTCTCCCTCTGGTCCTTTCTGAGCCCCCCATCCCATGCACGCATATACCCATACACACAAACAGACTAGCACCATCAGTCGGCTGTCAGGATTTACCCTAGAGTGCCATCCGGCCATTGCCATCACACCCTCCACTACTCTGTCCATGTGCCGAGTACAAATGAAGGCTCTCCAGTAAGTACAGGACCAGTAACCAAGGAACTAGGGATGGGAAACTCAGACGGGACGCTGTCTCTCTGGCACTCACCAGAGTTCTTTCCCATGCTCAGCCCTGGCCAGGAAGCAACCCAGCGGAGACCAAGTCTGCGCAAAGTGATGAGGTTTGCCATTCCTTGCACAAAGTATGTAACTCTCTGTACAAGTGCACAGAGTATGTACTGCCTTGTGCAAAGTACACAAAACCTGCAAGTCACACATGTGGAGACAGACCTCCGCTTGCGCTGATTTGCTTGGACCCGCTTCCTGCCAAACCCTGGCGTGAGGTAGAAAGTAGCCTGAAGTCCTGATGGATTCCCACCTCCAAACTAGATTCTGTGTCCTCAGCTGAAATTCTGGGTCTTGCTTACTACAGTGTGCTGTGGAAGGTCTGTGCCATTGGTTTAACTTGCAGATCTTACATCAGAGAAACAGCAGTGCATTCAGGCTTGAATCTGAATTACTTCCAGAGAACATCCTTACCACACAGTATACCTTAAAAATACACTTGAGAAGCATCAGATAAAAATAAGGAGAGAGTCAGCAGTGAACATTTTAAAAATACTGGTGCTGCTTCAGGACAGAGAATTATCCTGAAGCCACCTTCTACCTCATTTTATCCGATTTACTTGCAAAGGTAAGGGCCATTGGGTGGGTGGATGCTCTCACACAAGGAAACTGGGGATTTAAGCATGGAGCCGGCCACCCACATGTGAACTTGAGGCGACGGACAGCATCCGGACTAAGCCATGCGTCCGACTTGCAGTTCCACGGATATCCAGGGCACTCTGCAAAGCTGCCTGCAAGTTTTGGAGGCTGAGGCAGACAAGAGGGAAAACTGCACAAAAGCAGAGCAACAGGTCTCCCTAATATGTTTTTTCTGCATCATGGACAATTTGGCATAGAACATTCTGCAAAGGGATGGGTCTGCCTCAGTATGTTACCATCAGAGTGGATTGCCCTAAAACCAAGGAGAAAAACTTCCACTGAGATATCAGACAAAAGGAAACTTAGAATGACCTTGTTCCAGCCTGAAGCACAAAGAGCGTTTTGCAGCTTCCATCTCCGGGCTTGGATTATCCAGAACATGTCGACACCACTGCAGAGGGCTCAGCGATTTTCCTTGAGGCAAGATGCTCTTGGCAGGCACAACGTACAACCTAGACAGAACCAAAGAGAAGCTTTAGAGCAGTATGATCTCCCTCGCAGGCCATGAATTTCCACCTCCAGCTTCCATCGGTGCGAGTCCTCAATCCTGCACAGCGAAGTCCGAGCAGAAGTCCTAATAGTGATGATAATTTTAGCGCTACTGTAAATTGGCAGATGTTACAAGCCCTTTTCCCCAGTGATGCAGATCACAGTCGAAATTAATAAGGCAGGTTGGAATTCCTAACAGGCAAAGCAGGCCTGAAATTGTACTTACTTACTTACTTACTTACTTACTTATTTATTAGAAAAATTTCTATGCCGCCCCTTGCCAGCTAGCTACTTAATTTCCGAAGAAGCCGCAACGCTACTGATTAAGGCAGCAAGGTTCTCGGATGCGGCTCCAGATCCAGCAAAGCAGTTGGCTGCGTGCTGAGGCACGTACGTGCTTTACCTGGGTGCCACCAGTAAGAACGAGTGCCTAGCTCCAGTGTGGTCTCATTAGGGACGGCTGCCACACTGGCTTAGGCCGGCGGACTGTGAGGCCGGGGACTTTGCCACCCACCTCAGAACGTCAGCCAGGGAGCAGTATTCCTCCTCCTGATCCTGCAAGCTCAGAGAGCAGCTCAGAGAGCGGATTGCAGGTTCGAGTGAGATTAGGGCTTCCAAGAGAGGTCCTTTCATGGAGTTCCCTGGGATTTTCGCCATTCCGCTTCCTCACACATTTTCCCAATATTGCCTTTCACACCCACAATGTGTTGTGCCAAAAATCACAGTATTTCCTCAGTGGGCTTGACCAGGGCTGGAGAACCTCATGGCCAATGTCCCCATCTGGCTGTCACCCCTTCCCTGGGACCCCTTCCCACTAGCAGCTGAGGGTTGGGTGGGTTCTCCGCTTTTGCTCAGGTTCTTCCCCCAGCTTTTAAAGTTGGGCAGGCACCTTCTAAAGCTTTGTTCCAGGCCATGGCAGCTTCAGCCTTCCCTGTGATGGTCCTTGGGGTACGTTGGGTTCAACCTTTCTTCACCCAGCCTCCCTCTCCACTGGCACGTGCCCTTCAAGAGCATCACTAGGTCCCGGGGCTGAAAGAGGTTCGCAAGCCCTGACCTAGGTGATGCCCCTAATTTCACTGCCATGTCAGCATCAAAGGCTGATTTTGCAGGGTGCTGCACAGGTGTGCACCGCTTAGGGCTTGTCCTGAGGAAGCAGAAGTGGAGAAAGGCAGAGCTGCAGCTGCTGCCAACACACAAAGAGAATGCATAAGCTCCTTCCAAATTCTGATGAAGTTCCTGCACAAGAACCCATTTTCTTATCCAGACAATGGCTGACCAGTCTTCGGCCTCAATCTGGGTTAATTTGTACGATCCTGAGCATGGCTAAAGGAGTGCCTATTTGTTCTTCATCTGACACGAGGCAAATGCCTGCTTTTCCAGTAGAGATTCTTCAGTACTGCTGGCAATGGGGCCAGCCATTCTCTGGGTAACATTGCATTTTTTTGAAGGTTTCTTTCTTGCATGCGCAACTCCATGGTTTTCATGAGTCCCTGACAGCTCAGGAACAACTGGCATGAGGAAGGTGACCTACAGATCTAACCTTCTATTTTGATATAATAAGGCAGGTTTTAGAGTCCGGGCCAAATGCACAAATACTCCATTTAATCTGAGCAGCCACAAAGATCCAACTGCTGCTTATCCCACATAGGTACCAGAGCCATTGGACATCCCATCGGAAAGGAATCCAACATTCCAAGAAACCCAGGAGGGATTTTTCAGGAGTATCGAGTCCTTCCTGCCACACCATCCCCAGCAAGTGGCAGAAGATGCTTCCTTGAGGCAGGGGTACAAACCCCACATGATCTCTAAGTCCCAACTGAACACTCTAACCACTGCACCTCACCGCTGGCAGCACAAGTGTGAATGTATGGTCACTTTTTGACCATACAGAGGTCAAATCAGTGTTGTTGTAGTCTTAGCAAGGATGCTGATGATGGAAACCTAAAATCAATAAAATTCTTCGATCAACAGTGCTTTCGCTGTCTTCAGTACTCTGAACATTCTAACACCACTCAACTTAATCTTTTGCTATCCATTTAAAAAATTTACAGAATTCACAGTTTAAGCTTTTCTACAGCATTCCTTTTGTTAAGTCTGTCATTTGGCGCACGACACCCATCCAAGCTTTGGCGACTGCCCGTATTATCTATTCTGGGAGGCTCAGGGTCAGCCGACAGAACAGGCGTACACTGCATGGTGGTAATTAACCTAATTGTTTCAACTGTAACTAACAGCTACAGGCAGGTGGGGTCACAGCCGAGAGCACAGCGGGCTGGAAGGAGTGTCTTTTCCCAGGTCTTTCGCCAGCAGCCATAAACCTTGGGAGGCAAAGGAGAATTGCCCCCAGTGGTAACTGCAGCCACACCAGGAGGAAGCAGGTTTGGGGCCATCTCAGTCAGCCTCCCGCTGTCACCACATGCAAGGGCCCTGATCCCCGACGCTTTTCCCGTGTCCGCAACCAGGCATCTGCATTGCAATTGCACCCATTAGCTGCAGTCAGACCTTGAGATGCAGACTGTGAGGCATCTCATCCAAATCCATGGGATTCGGGCACATGGAGCCAATTCAGATGTGATGTGTTTAGATGGTCAACTAAAGCCACACTGCCAAGAGAAATGGTGAGCTTTCCTCTTGGGAGAGAGGAGCTACTGCTGCTCTTTGAAACTCTTTGCACCATGTCAGAGTCCTTGGCCTTCGAGAGGAGTGAGAACGGAGGCAGGACAAGGGGCTGCAACGGGAAGGGGGCAAAGGGTCTCCCTTTAATCCGATCTCTGGGCCTGCTGCCTTATTAAAGGTACGTACGTCTCCTAACTCCTCACCATTAAGGCACAGTATTAAATTAAACCCAGAGTGTGGCAGAATTTCTCCTGCATCTAATAATAGCTGCTCCTTTCAGCTTCTCCAGAGTTAAAAGAGTCGTTAAAAGGATTTCAGCATAATTAAGTGGGCACTGGCTTTAGTACCTTGGGAGCAATCCGAGGAAAGCAAAGCCGTCATTTGCACCCTCCAAGCCGCCTTGCAGGCACTGCAGGGCAACGAGCGAATGCGTGCTAAGCACCGGACTGCTGCCAATCTGAACTCCGAGGGGCAAAGACGCATTTCCAATATTCACGCAAGCTCTAACGTTTGCTTCCCTAGAAGGAAGCCAGTTCCACCTGCTCTCTTTCACGAGGCTTGCGCTGCCTCCTGAAGTGCCCTTTTTCATTATTACTTTTTATAAATAGTAAGAAACAAAAAGAAAAACATAGAACATCAAAAAGAAAAAGCTGCCAAGGGCCCACATACTAAAATTGCTTATAAAACTAGGAAGTTTCCCAAACAATCAGCAATTAACATTATTTCATCTAAACTTATAACTACAATTTTACATGATAATACATCATTATGAATACTGTTTGATTAAATTGTAAGTAGCCAATAAAACTAGTAATTTCACATGGAAAATTGCTTTATCATAGAAACAAGTAAAATATGATTCACCCCATTCTCCCCAGACCTAATATGGTTTCATTCAGAAACCAGATTAGAATTTAAAAATATTTCCCTCTTTTCTCTCTCTCCTACTCTCCTCCTTCACTCCCAGTCCATTTCCTCTTCTCCTCCTCTTCCTCCCTCCTTATTTCAGAAAAAAAAATAAAGAATAAAATAAAAATTGATGGGCCTTCCATTTGTAACTAAATTACATGGATTTCCTTTTTATGACTGATTAGAAAGTGTATCAGCTTAATCATCCTTCCTTAAACTCTATTTTTTGTCTCAATTATTAAGCAAAGTGTCTATAGTAAGTTTCCCATTTATCATTAAAATATTGGACCAGTCTTCAACTACCGTATTTTTTGCTCTATAAGACTCACTTTTTTCCCCCTCAAAAGTAAGGGGAAATGTCTGTGTGTCTTATAGAGCGAATGTGTGTGTGCAGCAAGTCTGTCAGATGTGCAGCCCATGGGGAAGTGATGGGGAATGTGCCTGTGATTATGTGCCCATTTGATTCAGAATATTTTTTTTCTTGTTTTCCTCCTCTAAAAACTAGGTGCGTCTTATGGTCAGGCGCGTCTTATAGAGTGAAAAATACGGTAGCTTGTTTTTCCAATCTTTGCTGGTTGGACAGTGTTGTTCTCCATGTTGTTGCAATTGTAACTCTGGTTGCTGTTATCTATTTAAAAAATTCTCCCATATTTCTTGGGAGAGTTTCTGGTAAAATACTCAAAAGCATATTCTTAGCACTGTGAAGTACTCCTCTGACCAGAACTTCTTTTCCGTGCAACTGCCTGGAGCAAGGAACAAGGGAAAGAGGGCATAACGGAGAAAGCTGTGACAAGCACATCCCCAGCTCTGTCTTTTCAGTCCCAATTTAAAGTGCACGACCTTTTAAGTCCCAGTCAGTCTGCAGACAAACGGCATGCTGCCTGTCCAGCCTCTTCAGCTCTGCTGCAACCTTCTCCCCTTTCCATCCTTCTGTTCCATTCTCTTGTAATGAAAAAGGAGAGAAGAGCTTCAGCTACAGAGACGCTGGGAGAAGGAGGACTAACTTCCATGCATACCACTGACTTTGGTGTACCAGAAGGCTGATCCCAGAGAAGGGGAACATTTGGGGCACCAGACTGGGGGGCCACCCACAGGCCCCCTCCCGCAGGGAGTCTGCCCACTCCCTTCCATTGGCCCTGCTGCTCTGGCTCCTCATCCCCTTGCTCACCACGGCTGCCACTCGCTTGCCTGAAGGCAGAGAGACAGGGCAGGCTCTCGGCTGTCCTCCTCAGCACCGACATTGTCTGGTCCGAGCCAGAGGCAGGGGAGTGAACTGGCTGCCACGGTGAGGAGGAGGAACAAGTCCCCAGAGCTGTCATCAGCAGGCCCCCGCTGGATGAGGGTCTTTGGCAGGGCCTGGGCTGTGCCTAGTCTTGGCAACAGCCCTGTCTGTGCATCGTTTTGTCTCTCGCCCACTGCCAGTTTTCTGCATATCCCCAATTTTGCTTTCCTTTCATCATTCATTTCACCCTTCCCTGCCAAAAGTCCATTAGAAGCTCGAATCTAAGAAGGGAGCAGAAAAAACGGTGCAAAATCCATTGTGCTATGGATCCATGGACGCATCCATACAAGAAACCCTGCATGGTCACCACGGTTCACAGATTCTTTTTTTTAAACCATGGCCGACCTCGCAGACATTCAAGTGGTTTCTACTTTATCATGGTTTCCGTTCTCCTGGCTTGGTCTGTTGGCATGTATCCCATCAGTCACTGTGCCTGAAAGCCCCCGTGGTACAAGGACTCCCTGCCAGTTTCCTCTGCCTCTTCCTCGTTAGAGGAAGGATGGATGGCTAGAGTGGCTCCTGTAGTTGTCGCTCTTTCTGCAGCACTCCGTGGTAGCTGCCAACCATGATCATGGAAAGCACCTGCGTTCAGACATGACCAGCCATGATGGCGCAGGGAAATGGTAGAATGAGTTGATTCTTCTCACAGTTCCCGAAGGCCAAACTTGCCACGGTGAAATACCACAACTGGGTTCAGACATCCTGACACATCAAAAGTGGTAAAAATCCACCATGGTTTATCATGTTGTCTAAACCAAGCCCTTGTGTGCTTTAGTTAAGTCATTTCACATAATTTTGCTTTCAACACATTCAGTTTTTGGCAAAACAAACAAACAAAGGAATGAACAAAAACACTTGTGTGTCCAAAGCCCTGAGAAATGATTATAAAACTAAATTCAGATGCCTCCCATGAAAAAGTATCCTTATTGTTCAGTAAAATGGGGCTAGATATCTCAGGAGGATAACGGAAATGTCCTGCAATAGCCATATATGGTAGCCAAGAGTGGCATTATATTCCCAGAGAGCACTGGAGTCAAGCAACGATCTTTCTAAAATCTCCATTAGTGCCATACTTCTGAAACCAGTCCAAGGCACACCTTCTAGAACAAATGCCAGCAGGTCCAGAAAAGCATGCTTTGTGAGCAAGACGCTCTTCTGCCAGGCTGGGGCAGAGGGGGCTATGATTTTCAGGGATGAGGAAAAGCGATCTGCACATGCTCAGAAGTTCTTTGTTCAGGACATGTTCTTTGATGTTGCTTTAGCTGTTACAGGATGCCAATAGTGGATGCACTATCAAGAGCAGCTGAAAGAAGATGTGTCTCCTTTCATAAACACAGAGGTGCTACCTAAAGTGGGAGCTAAATGCAACATTTCCCCTTTATGCCCCTTTGTGGCATAAAGCACAGAATTCCTTCGACCCCAGAGTGCCACCCTGTTCTTTTTCTTGGCAAATGCAGTTCAGTGTAAGCAAGTGTAATGTGATGTACACTGGGGCAAATGATCCCAAATTCTAAGCGTTACCTGATGGGGTCTAAGAAAAGGATCTTGGGGTTGTGGTGGGCAGCTCAATGAAAATGTCGAGCCAGTGTGCAGTGGCTATGAAAAAGGCAAATTTCATGCTGGGCATAATTAGGAATGGAACGGAAAATTAACATGCTAAGATCATACGCCTCCTATAGAAATGAATGGTGCAACCACACTTTGAATATTGTATACAGTTCTGGTCACCAAAAAGGTATTGTACAGTTGGAAAAATGCAGAAAGGGGCGACTGAGTTGTTCATGGCGACTGGAACATTCCCCTGTGAGGAAAGGTTGCAATAGTTGGGACTGTTTAGCTTCGAAAAAGGGCAAGTAAAGGAAGACTTGATAGAGGACTCCAGAAACATGCAGGGCATTGAAAAATTGATAGGGAGATATTCTCTCCTTCTCTCTTCATGCTAGCACTTACGGCCATCCCATGAAATTGACTGGTGGGAGATCTGGAACAGACCAAAGGAAGCACTTCTTCACGCACTGCATAATCAGACTACAGAATTCACTTCTACACACATCCGTGAAAAGGGGCTTGGACAGATTCCTGGAGGGGAAGGCTGTCAGACGACTAGTCCTCCTGGCTCTGTGTGACCTCATGCACACCAACTGCTGGGGAATATGGGGGGCAGCGTGCGGTTGCAGTCACGTCTCGCTTCGGATTTTGCATGGGCTGCTGTGAGAACAGACTTCTGGACCCTAGGCCAGATCCAGCTGGGTTCCTCTTACATTCTGCTGTTTCCCCGATCACTGCTGCTGTTGCAGAGTGGGCTGCATTTAAGGACGAAGAGCCCATCCTGGTCAGCCGCACCATCTATGAATGTGAGTTTTTAAAAAATAATTCCACCTGATTAGAGGAGCACATCCCACAGTTGGCAAATAGTAGCAGGAAAGACATTTGCAAGAGCTGACATCTTGGTAAAATTGCCCTCTATCGTGGCAGGCTTTGAATCAGGAATCAATTTATCTGGATCTGTCACCCAAATGAAGAAATGTTCATTGACTAATGCATTTTAATTGAATAATTATCTGGGTCTAGATCGATTAAGGCTAAATCCTACAAATTCAGAGCAGACAATGAGAGGAATGGCTTTGAGGTGGCAGCCACCACCACCCTATCATCCACAGGTCTGCTACTTGTATTAAACACAATTAGTTGCTTTTTAAGAAAAATCTGCTGCATGATGACTCAGGGCCCCTTTTGCAATGGGTTTTTCTAGTCAATGAAAGATTGCAACCCTAGATTTACCTCCGACAAATGGATCTACTCCACCGCAAGCCTTGCTGAGATCTATCAGCCATGTTTCAGCTGAAAAGCCCCAATTTCCCAGCACATACTCCCAGGAGTGAATGAATGCCACAGTCTAAAAATAGGCTGGCTGAAGAGATACTGATAAGCCTTTTGGATAAACAAGAGTCAATTAGCTGTATACAATTGCTGATGATTTGCTGAATTCAACGCTTTAATGCCAAGACCTTAATGCGGAACCAGACTGGAATTTAGCCGTAGCAGTTCCTGAAGAATAAATTAAGGAAACAAAAGAGCTTTACCACATAATGCTATGAATAGCTACACAGAAGTCCTACTGAGCTCCGTGGGACTTACACACATGGAGAGGATCCAGGCCATGAATTCACCTAGCAAAAGTGCCATGTTTCCAAGCCCAGAATGGGGAAAGCGTGACTTTGCAGCTGATGTTGGGACCTGTTTCCCTCATCACTGGCTATGGTAGCCAGTGCTGATGGGAAATGGAGTCCACCAATGTAGTTCGCCATGCATGCTGTACTCTGAAAGATTTGCCACCAGCCAAGACCATAGATCCCCAGTACAGTAGAGGTGAAAGTACCCAATAAGGCCATGGCGTCCAATCCCTTGCCCAGTGCAGGGCTCCAACTAAGGCTGTCAAGCTTCCTCTTGCATGCCCCCCGTGTGGGCAGCCCAAAACCTTTCGCGACAGGACGGCATATAAATATTTTGAATAAATAAATAAACCTCCCTAGATAAGCAGAAAAAAGCACACGCCTAATAATACATCATCCTATAACCTAGCTAAATGTAACAGCACTAGCTGGGCAGCTGCACCGTTAGGCCCCCAAACTCATCGAAATCAACTGGGTTCACAGCTAACTAACCCAGTTTAGAAATGAAAAGCATTGCTTCTTAAACACAGTTGCAGCCAAATGTAGTTACAGCACAGGATAATTAGAAATTGGCCACAAAACCATAATCATGGGCAAGCTGACTCACAAGGCCTAGACGGCACACGCTCAGTCCTTGAAAGACGACCGCACCCCATGCAAGTCCCTTTGCTGGTAATAACCTGACAGAACTTAGAAGCCCCACGTGTTACACAAGAGCTGCCAGAGATCTCTCAGTGAGAACAGACGGCAAAGCATTCCAGTGATGATTTGGGTCTGTTTGTGCTGAATCGTGATTATTTTTATGTCGGACATGTCCCTGTAGGTTACAGCCAAGTGACTCGGAATACCTCCAGACGTCTCCTCCACCTTTCCTTTCAGTCTCAGAAGCACACTTCAGCTTTGCCTACACCCTCTGGCTCAGTCCTGGGTCTTTCCTAGTGCTTTAACTGGAGATGATAGAGATCAATCTTGTGCCTTTCTGCATTTGTGGGTCACAGACTGGGGTGTGGAGCGGGGGCAAACCAACAGTTGTCTTCCAGTTTTCACAACCTTTGCTGCCTGTTCATGAAAGGATGACTCTTAGAGGCAACAAGCAGAATGGCCCCACATGTAGGGAGAAAATGGTAGTTTCTTAGAAGGGGGAAAATACACTCTGTGTATGCTCAGAGCTGCCATCTCTTTCCCCATTGGGCTCCACTTTCCAGAACTGAGCCAGATACAGAAGACCAAAACTTAGCTTCCTCTGGGTGCCTCCAGCTTAAACTCTGCCTCCATGTGTCAAGGACCTGGTTTCTGCAATCACGGAAAAACGAAATAAGAAGCCTGGGGGGCTTCTTTTCACTCCCTGCTTAGACTAGTTTGGGTAACTGGGCAGCTTCCCCTGGCAGTACAGTTTCTCATGCTGGGAAAACGTGGCCAGGCAGGCTTTCCTTTCCATGCGTGCATGAAACAGCCAGTGGAGTTGGAAGGGCCATCCAGCCATGCGGCCTACCCCTGCTTTGTCCAGCAATCCAGTTTAACACATCCTGGACAGATGGCTGTCCGGTCTCTGCACAAATACCTCCAGGGATAGACAGCCCATCTCCTCCCTAGGCAGTTGGTTCGATGAGCAGACTGTACCAGCCATCAGGAAGTTTTCCCAGTGTTCAACGAGCCCCTGAATAGTCTTGCTTAGAATTAAGTGTGCTTGGAACGACAGCCTTAACTCTAGGCATTTCCCAGTACAGGAAGAAGCTCTTAACCACTATTTTGATGGACCCTTTTGAGCCCTGCAAAATTAAAAGGCGCTACCTCATATCTCTACATACTGAGGCACCTACGACACTATTGCTCCGGAGCGGCTCAATTTCCAATCCACTTGTTCGTTGTAGTTCTGCTTACTTTCACTACATAAATAGTCCCCTAAAAGCTCTAGAGAAGGCAGCACGCATTCATGATTTTTAAATCTCATTGGGCATGAACCATTAAGTACATGTAAATGCCTCCAATTAAGCAAAGCCTTTACTTTACATTGCTTATTCCTACTCACAATGGCTGTGGGTTTGCACGCATGCGAACAGAACTAATCTGCGTCGCTGTTCTGCTTTTAAAGACCTTACCCGGGCAGCGATGTGGAATTTCTCTGTGAATCTGCCTTTCTTTTCACATATCCTTTCTATAATGCACCCCTGTTGGACCATGTCACAGGTTTTTAATAATGGGATCCCCATCCCCCCACCCCTGAAATATGTTCAGGACTGCAGCCTAAGAGAAGGGAAGGGAGGAAAAGCAAGAATAGAAGGAAAGATCGACACATAACTGCGCCCGAGGGTGGGGAGGGGGAGCATCTAGGGAGGTGGAGAGGTTGTGGGAAAGGGTAAAGGAGGACCAAGCATCTACTGAATGACACTCCCCCACCAGGGAAAAAAAACCCCAACACTATTTGTCCCTAAAAGCAGCAGCCAAAAATCCAGGTTTAAAATATAGAACTGTGTGTGCAACATGTAGCTTGTCCCAGAGGAAGGAAGAAAAAGAAAGCAAGCAAGAGGCAAAGCGGCTCACGAAAGACAAGTGGATTTCCCGTCAAAAAATGGGGTTAACTGTGGATCCTTAGAAAAAGACTGCAGTCTTTCTCTAGCAAAGGGGGGGGGCACCCCCACAAGCTATTTTGACTGCCAGCTTTTATGCACACCGTTTGATGCAGCTGCATAGAACAGCAAGCCCTGCCTCTCTTCATTCTGCTGCCGGACCCAATTTACAGCTGAAAGGGTCTATTCGGGAGCTCATGCCAGCGCTGAAAGAGGAGGGTTGCTGACCACAGTCCTGAAAGCGACTCTTCCCCGCAGAGATTTCCAGACGTGCCCATTAATTCGCACCGCTCTTTCTTAACATGCCTAAATGCCCGGGCAAATCCCCGCTGATGGCAACAGGGCTTGGAGACCAGCAGTCACCCCCTTTTCCATTTGCTCTCTTTTTCTCCTTCCTCACAACACGCCTTCAAACCGATTCTATTCTAGAGCAGCGTTAAATGCCGTTTTCTTCAAGCGATGCAGAGCGACGCGTTTCAGACGCGCAAGCAGCAGCAAGAGGCAAAGAATAAAGACTGCGTCTGGTTTCAAGCCGCTTCCTTCTCAGAATGCCTGCAACTGACTGGCTAGGTTCCCATGTTCAGAAGCAATCCCGGAATCCTGTATCGGTGAGTGCATCCCATTGCTTACCAGCGGAATCTACCCATCAAGTTAAAGAACGCCAGTTCTTCGAAGCCAAATCTAAACCTGATGAACTAGAAGTCCCCACAACGCTCCTTCTCTGCTAGCATAAACGAGTCCGTCCTCAGCGTGCCACAAGACTCTTTGTTGACGTTAAAACATCATGTTTCTAACGGAATTACAAATTGTAATTCGAGGACAACAAAGCACATTTATGCATGCAAGAAAAACAGATCCTTTCCAAGCAGACAGAATCAGGGCAAATCCTGGAATCGGGAAGCAGCAGACGACAACCGGGGGGTCTCCTAAATGGGCAGCTGGAGTTGAGGGCGACAGATGAGAGGTGAAGGGGAAGGCAAGAGGTTAGAGGGGGAGATTTAGATTGCAGCAAAACAGGATCAAAGGATTGCGGCGTTAATGCTAATAAGGCAGCCTTGAAAAGCGCCAGCTGGGTGAGTGGGGGGGGGGTTCTCCGGGCGGGGACCCAGGCGATGCCTCCCCCACGCCCAGCCGGGATGGCGGGGGCTCCGCGGGGGCCCCGAGCGCGCGCCAGCCGGCGGGATGGGGCGCTCGCTACCCACCACGTCTCCTCCTCCTCCTCCTCCTCGTCCCCGCCGCAGCTCTCGGCCGCCTGCAGATCGAGCACCTCCACCTCGTCCAAGACGGTGGCCGGGGGCATGGCGGGGGCCGCGGCGGCCTCCTGCTGCCCGCAGCCGCCGCCGCCGCCCGGTCCTCCGCAGGGCGCCGGCCTGAAGTAGACGAAGGCGTCGGCGTGGCACAGGGGCGCGGGCGCCGGGCTGGGCGCGCGGGCCGGCGGGGAGCTG
>JAIXND010000381.1:1076583-1089774 GCA_023646645.1 Varanus salvator macromaculatus | reverse complement strand
CGCAGGCTGGCGTCGGGGGGTAAGGAAGGGCAGGGGACACAGCCCCCTCTCCGACCCGCCCGGGGCATCCACTTCACTCCCCCGATGGGAAGATCGTCCATGGCTTTATTTCTGCAGGAGCCCCACAGCTCTCGGATGCGTGGCCCCGGCGGCCCCACCTGGCCCCATCCCTGCAGGCATCCCTGATCCGAGTATCTGGACCTTCCCCCGGTAGGGATGCTGTCGTCGCTGTTTCAGCGTTGCTTCTACTGCTGCGTTCATTGCCGCAGCAGAACACAATTCATCGCCTAAATGCTGCTTCTCCTGGGGTTTTACTGCTTTGTAAGGCTCTGCCAGTTTTTATCATGTGCTTTTCTACTGTACGCAGCTCTGGCTCGTACCCTGAAAGGCAGTCCAGAAATATGTTAAACAGAACATGCAGTTCCTCCCCACTTGGTGTGTGGCTAGAACCACACGAGTGATTGATTTCCTACAAGATAAGAGCCACTTGCCCCGACAGTTGGCAATTTCTCTTCTTGCCCTGTTTCTACATGGCTAGCAGCAACCTGGCATTCAGAAGTCAAGCCAAGATTATCTATAGCATGGGAATCTCGTGGTGGGAAAAGATAATGAGACTTTTATGGTGCAATCGCACTGTGCTGCTTGTGGAGTTTTATGGAGCGTCCAGACAATGATGTCCTCCACTAGGTAACCCTTTCACATTCTCCCATGGCCTTTTCTGCCTTCATTACTTACCAGGGGGAAAAAGTCAGCGAGGGCAGAGAAGTATGTGTACGTACTTTTGACAAGTAGCACTAGGAGCTGTCCGCTTTGAAGTAGCCGAAGTGATGGAGCTTAACAGGCTTAATTTATCTGTGTTGAAAGCGCAAAAACAACCTCACCAAAAAAGTTACATAAGGTTGGGTGTAATTTAGGCTGAAATCCAATCCCTACGGAAGGGAGTAAGTCCCACTGAACTCTGGAAAAGACATGCATAGGTTTAACTATAGGATCCGTGAGATTTGTTAGTCATAACTAATTTGCCCACTGATTTGGGTAGAAAGAAGCATGATTAACTTGATTTGGATCCAACATAACTAGTTAATGCATATTATATTTAGAAGTGTTCAAAACTTCAATTTGATGACAAAATATACTTGTATAATGTTATTTTGCAATTCACACTTCTACTTTCCAGCTAATGTGAGCACCTCATCTGCCGCTTGATAGGATCAGTCATCAGCGTGATCTGCTGAAGAATATTTTAACATGAACCAATGCATTTACATTGTAATGTAATACATAACACGAACCAACACTCAAAATGAACAGCTTTACCTTCAGAGCGCGTGCATAAAGCAGATAAATAAAAGTGGCCTTTGGAAAATATAGGTGCTTTCCACATTCTTTAGCACCGCAGCATTCTGGTCTAGTTAAGACAAAGAAAAGAGATCCCCTCCACTCTCCTCACAGCTGGGATGCAACAATGGAATGCAGCCCAGGTTTGCACATGGAAGAGGCAGCTCTGTGTACACATTCCTGCTGTTGGATGACGGTAATAAAAGATGTCTCAAACTAAATGCCACGTCTTAGAATGATTCCTCTCGAAGACTGTATAAATAGGCTTCATGTGTATGTGTAAACTGCAGCCATTTAGTAAAAACAGATCTTAAATTGAGTTACCTCTGTGGCATGCCTTTGTATGCGTGGGTAAATCAGTCTGAGTCTCCAAACAAGAAGGTTGTGTTGTGCATTAGGAATAGAAGGCAAGGACACTGAATTTTGACTCAATTTGACTCAAATGGTGGCTGGACGGGTCCAGCCTTCCCCAGCTCAGTGCTTTCAGGTTGTTTAGGACTACAGTTCCCATCATGTATAGCCAGCACAGAGGGGACCAGCTTGAGACTGGATGATCTTCAGGAGCTTTCCAGAATCACATGCACCACAAAAAGATGGATTGCATTCAGCTCTAAGTTAGGGGAGCTCCCAGAATGACATTCCTTTAAAAATAAGAAAGAACAAAAGATAATAAACCATATAATTAGAGACTGAAACTGCTAATTCAAGGGTTGCAATTATGCAAATTTAACATGGCAGAAACACAAATCATCAATATAGGCTGATTATTTAAATGACTGATAACCTCAATGAAAGCCGCACGTGTGCTTTTTATACCCAGCTCTTTGTGGGAAGCATTGCTCTGAATTCATATGTATTAAAATGTAGTGATTCCACTGTGGATGCTTGGTAGGCAAAGAAGGATCCTCCAGTCAGATCCTGGCAGGATCAACAGCAACTGGGTTCGGGAAGGGATTCAGTCCTCCCTGAGAGAGGCTGCGCATTGCTGATGGCAGGTTTCCAACACCCTTGGACAATGCACCATGGTGGGCCCTCTTCCCTCAGCGAGGGAGAGAACGTCTCATTGCTACTGTCAGCAGCTGCTCTTGCTGCTCATGCGCCTTTTCATCATTTCCACCACTGGCTTGCTTGACTGGCAGAGAGCCAGTGGACAGGCAGCCCCTAGCAGTGATACTCCTCCTCACCACCACCTCTGTGGCATTGGGCTACTCCCTCAGAAGCCCTGCATGGATCCTGAGGATGGTTCCACTACTGGGCCACTTTGGGGACAGGGTGCTTAAGTGCATGGTGGCATCTCCACTTGGGCCACTCTTGGAGGACGTGTTATTTGGACCCCTCTCAACCCAAGCCAGGTTTGGTATGAAACTACCTTGGTTGCCCCGAAGGACAATCTTCCTGGGAGGAGAGTAGGACTAGTGCGACCCTGGCCATTCTCCTGGGTGTCTCGGTGGCTCTTTACACTTTTGATTGAGGGAGGGAAAGAGGAAGCCACTCTGTGAAGCCCTCTGGCAGCCATAGGCAAGCAGGACAAGCGAGTGAGTCATGCATGAAGTGTAACCATCTGAGACTGTGCTCTGTGTCCCACCACCAAAGGAACCTAGGTTGTTGAGGACACAACGCTAGGCTTTTTCCACGGGAACAACACTCCTGCTGTGGAACTCCTTTCCCAGGGGATTCTACTTGATCAAACCTTAATTTGGCTTAATCTTCCCTGGCCATTTATGATTTTCTGCTCCTGTTCCCAGTTTTGTTGTACTGCGTTTATATTTTAGATATATAAATTGTAAGCCAACTTGGAAAGCTTTAACTGAAAAGTGATATACTAATAGCTTTAGTAAATAAGTCTCACCCCAGCCCTAAACCTGCAATCCTATGCACACTTACCTGGGAATAAACCCCAGTGACCCCCCTACTTCTGGATAGATGTTAGGGGAACATACTGTCCAAGTTGGTTCCAGGAACTCTCTGGAGCTGTGTTGCCCTGAAATTTTCTCCCTTCATTTGATCTGTTTTTGAGAAGTTGAGCCCAGTTTCCCTGGAGATGGCTGGAGAAAAATAGTAGGGGAAGGTGCAAGTGACCTTGAGCTGTTCCTACTTTTCAGCTTGTACTACCTCACCGGATTCGAACCTCGTGTGTGTCACCTTGAGCTTTTCAGAAGATACTAATGTAGTAGATAAACACAGACCCAGGGTGGGTGATGCCAGACTGCAGTTCTGCCCGATTGCTAGAATCATACTCTGAGTGCTGCTCTCCACATTAGTGCAATGAGTAGCTCCAAGGTGTAAAGTCCTTTCTGCAGTGAACCCGTGTGTGGGAACCCTTCCCAGAGTGGTCCACGTGGTGTCTTCACTGCACACATTTAGTCCCATGGCTTAAATTTTCCACTTCCAACAGACACTTAACCTTTAAGTTGCTGCTCTGGTTATTAAAATGATTGCTGGAGCTTTAATATTTTAATACTCTTAACGTTTAAATATCACCATTGTTGTGTTTATTGCTTTGGTTGCAATTTAATCTGCAATTGCAATTTGGTTATGGGGAGGTTTATGACTGCAAATGACCTTGAGGGCATCTGCCAGTTGAGCAATAGATAAATTTAATAATAAAATGTAAACCAAAGGTAATTATATTGGGGCTGCAGAACGCAAAACCTCGTGTACAGTACACTTTGCTTGCCAACACCAGCATGAAGGTTTACTCATTACAGAAAGATGCTTTCGCTTTTTAGTACCATCAAGCCAATGGCTCTTCCCACCTCTCCATAGGAAACCCAGATGAGGAGAAAGTAGCAAAACTAGTTTTGATTCTCTTCCACTTGATCCTTTTCTTTGGACACGGTGCCCTCCAATTGCCAAACCAACCATTATATGCTTGGAAAATAGATTTGATGAGTCACCAATATCCCTATAATTTATGACAGCATTCCTCAATGTGGCTAAATGAATGCATTATGGACGACAAGCCTTTCATTAAGACAGCTGCCAGAAAACATTCCCTTTGGATGCTTCTCCGAAGGAGTCATTAAAGAGAGATAAGGCGCTCAACTCCAGCAAAATGAATGTAACCCCCATCCCGCCCCTCTCTTTGGTATGTGTCTTTTCACATCAGTCCCAATTTATCTTTCTTTTAGGAATATGAGATTGCGGTCATTTTTTGTGCGATGCATTCCAGAATCCATAAAAGCTTCCCTTCTTTTTTGGCTCACTCTTTGCAAAACCTATAAAAAGTGCAATAAAGCACACGAGACAATCGGTGCAGCTGCTCAGCTAGGATGAAAGAGGGAACATGTGAACTAGTCTTATTGTTCATGCCTTGCTGTGTTCTCATGGAAAAAGCCACGGCCCATTCACTGTACAGATGGTCCTGAATTAAAAGCTACATGCTGGATGCTCCATTCGGTTTTTGAGTGGTATGATGGGTGAGGGAACTCCTGTCCTTTCTCAATGACCTGGTGGAAAAGCTGGATCCAGATATCTTCCATAATGTACGTTCATTAAGATTCTGAAATAAGATTTCTTCTGTTTGAAATTAGGGTTCAGTAGGCTGGAGAAGCCCATCTGGGTGTTTTCAAGATGAGACTGAAGAAAGCTGTGTATTTTAAGAGGATTTAGGTTTCGTAATTACTATAGAAATATTATTAACATGAGTCAAATAAGGCAAAGGAATAAACAATGGGACAAGGAAAGGCAACTTGTCTGCCTCATTCACATGCAACACAGGTTGTGGAGGGGGTGGTTTGATTCCGAGTGGAGCTGGACTTTCCCTTGAAGCACCTTCCCGTCATCAGTCACCGAAGGCGCTTTCTTCTGGCTTGGGAGTGAGCTGCAGTCTTGCCTGGAAGAAATGAAGTCTCAGCCACGCTCACTCCTGCGCACCTTCTGGCATTTGCTGGAGCGCTTTCGCCCTTGCCAGCCTGCGCAGTCATGGAGGTCAGCGGATCAGGTGCTTCTGCAAAGGCCTGCGGTCCACGAGGAGCCCTTTGGAGTGAAGCCATCCATGCATCAGAGGCTTCTCTGTGGGAACTCCCTGCCTGTTGATGTCAGGGACTCACCAGCAGCCTTTTGGCTTTGATGCCTCCCAAAGACCTGCTTATGTAAGCAAGTCAAACTGGCAACATCTGTCAAACTCTCTTGCTCTTGTTTCCTTTTTATGTGTTGCCCTTCAGATATTTTACTGATGTAGAGTGGTAAAGAAGCATGTGAGTGAATAAATACCAGAACCCAGGTCCCTGCTTTGTGTGTTAAAAAGAAATATGAAATCCCCCCGCCCCCCATATCGTGTCTGGTTTGATCTTCAGTCAACTCTTTCAAAATAGTCCCAGATTTACTGTTTGCGATTATCGTTACTCAGCCGCTGCTCTGAACAGCAGTTTGCACCACTCCTACTAATACTGAACTCCTTGTTGGAACGCTGATTCTAAGGAAGTTCGGGCGGCCACACACAAGAGGGAAGCATCGGCAGGCATGGGGGCCTTCCAGGATGGCAGGAGTTACAAAAAGTTCTTTGCGCAAAACAGCCCAGTGAGTTCCAAGCGTGATCAGTAGCCATAGCATGTGAGAGTCATGCAGGAAAGAAACTGGGAGGGAGCTCTGAGAAGGAATGCACTGGGGTCATCTGGCTGGCTGGCTGGCTGGCTACAAATACTGCTGATCTGCCTGGAGGCAAAGAAATCCAGAAGAAGGACTCAGAATTCACAGGATTCACAAAACTTTATGAGGGTGCAGGGGTTATCATGCACTCGCAAGCATCCTGTATTTTCCTACTGCCTCTTTTTTCTCATTGTGCAAAAGCCCCATTAATCAAGATAAGACGGGAGAGCTGCACAGTCTTTGCCAACTCCCACACTGTAAAATCCCATGAATCCAGGAGGGCTGATGGCATGTCAAATGCCCTCCCATGGACTGGAGCACTTGGCTTACATGGAAGCCAATGTGTGTAGCTTTCAATGTGCAGGTGCTGGGTGGGGGTGAGGACCGGTGGAGCTGTAGAATACATGGAGCCAACCCTCAAAACATGGCCCCTGCTGGGCATGCTCATGGTTTGAAGGAGTCCTTGGTTGCTCTGTCCATGGATGGGCGACCCTCTAGAGACACAGCTTATTTTAAAGCATTGGTTATTGAGTACATCTAATATGGTGCTGTAGCTTCCTTGATAACGTATTTGGAAAGCAGGGTATGAGAAGCAGAGATCCTGCCACAAAGGTTTAGCTAAGCCTGGGGCTGAAGGGTCTGCAAAATGAAAGTTCGCATCAGAGGCAGGGTGTCGGTTTCTAACTTGGGTCTTAATGGATGAACAACGTGCACTGGCTTATTTTAGATGTTGGATGCTTAAAAATGCAGCCAATCTGCAAGTGATTTCATGGTGCGAGCAGCTTCCACGTGCAACTGGGTACGGGATTTGATCAGGGAGGAAGGCATCGGGGCAATTTGCAGCCTGAGTTAGGGGATCTTGGACTGGGGCTGCTTCCAGAGGAGGGGCTCCTAATGCAACAGTTTGGGGGGCACTGGGCAGTTTCTCCATCCTTTGCTCCTTTACCTATTTCCTGAGGCAAGAGAAAATGAGGGCCATGGAGAAACGGTGGTATGTCAGAGAGAGTTCCTGTCTTAGCTGCCCAAACTGGTTCATGGGTTGGAAGTTTCCATCCCCAGGGTAAACAGAATAAGGTATCCCATTAAACTGCATTTTTCAGCAGTCTGAGCATTTAGGCCTATTCTTTAAAAGAGGAGCCCTACCTATCTTCCCTCCCACCCCACTGGCAACTGACAGCTCCAGAAACATCTCCACATGACCACCAGTTAGGAGCCGGTTTAAGTACTGGCTAAAATGCTTTGCCTTCTTTGCAAAGAGAACTGCCCTTGTCCCACTCGATCGATCAGTTGTTTATTGCAAAGATCCAAGAGGGGAACGATTCATTTGTTACAACAATAGAGAGATGAGAGTCCAAGCAAGCAATACAATGCTAGGCAGCGGGGCCTTGTTTTTCTAGTGTCACACCGGCTCCAGGGTCATTGCATCCTACAGCTTCCCAGGAATCTTTGGGAGGCGTACAAGTCTTTGCAGCCCCAGTACGAGATTCAGGGAGCTTGGAACTGGCACTCCAAAGGCAGAGCTCCTGCCCCACACTCCTCCCAGCCAGAGCAAAAAATAAACATAAAAGATGCCATTGGCTGCCCCTTGCCGCCCCCCCAAGGTGGCACATGGTCTTGGAGGAGGAAAAGGGGGCATGCAGGGGGAGGGAGCGGGAGGAGGCTGGGGACCTCGACCGATTCCTATTGGTGCCTCAGCTTCTTTCCTTCCCCCTCCTCAGCACTTGATCTAGATGGCTAAAAATGGCTGTCTAAATGTAAAAAGGGGTGTGAGGCACAGAGGTGGCACAGAGCAGGGTGCTGCGCATCATTCAGGGCACTGGATGTACATAAGCTTCCAATTTAGAGAGTCGTGTTCATAGGGGGCGGGTCGAATTGCACCCCAAGCCTTTAGTTCCTGAATTGTGCTTAGGACGGATATAAATGGCAGTCAGACTTGGGCTTGTGAGCAGGCCAGGAACACCACTCCTACAATGCTGCTTCAAAGAGATAAGAAGCTTTTGCTTTATTTATCTTTTTAATTAACTGCAGTTTGGTGTTACATTTGCACTCTAAACTGTGGTTAATCTTAACTAGCCAGTTCACAACCAATGGTTTGAGGTGGGCATGTTTCAAAGAAACTGTTGTTGCAGTTAAACATAGCTTCTCAGGTGCTATTGAACCAACAAGCTGAGGTCAACAGCAATAAGAAAACGGAAGGGGAAGCTCCAAAACTTCTCACGATCAACCAGACAGAGGATCTGGTGGGCTGGTTGGAAGCATCTAAGTTTGACGCTGACTGAAACTCCTCCTTATCACCCTAAACTGCTCTATTGTGACACAGGAATGCAGTCACTGTCTTACATTTTAATTTTATTTTTACACCTCTGTTTTTGACATATTTCTCCATATCAAGGACATTCCTACACACTCCGAACCACCAACGATGCTAAGCTGCTTGCAGATGGCCAGAAGAAAGGCAGAAGTGCACAGACATTTATAATTATATCTGACCACTGTAAAATCGCAAGTTTTAAAATATATAACACAGACTTAAAGTCGGATCCCAATCCTTGGAAAGTTTCTGATTGACATACAGGAAACTAAGTGCTTGCAGGATGGACTTTTTAGTGCAGCCCTATGAATGAATGTATGTTTACTCAGGGGTAAGTCCCACTGTGCGCAGTGGTATTTACTCTTAGGTAAATGTGGATCGCACCATTAGACATTTCTCACTGACAATGCAGGCATTCCTAGGCACACGCCTTCCTCTATTATCTTCCTTTTAGAGGTTCCACATCATTTCAATTTTCACATCTCTTCCAGTTCTACTGTTTGTGATTCTTAAAATACTTCACTCAGCCTAAAATGTAAAAAGCATATGATTTTCAAAGATAAATGCATGCAGCTGATCATCTGAGATTATAATTGATTGGGCTTCAGTAAAAATTAGTAGACCCATGAAGCTGGAAGGAGAAAGAAAAAGGACTATTTAGAAACATGGTAGCAGAAGGTGTGTGACTTTCTAAAGTATCTTTTTAAAGCAATAGCACCTGAAATATATTTTGAATAAAATAAAAAAGATAGGTCCACAGTATGAACACTGATAATTCCAGACTTGATAATGCTTGGAGCAGAATCACAGAAATCGGTGGGATCTAAATTAGTCATGATTAATTCAAGCCCCAGGGGTTTCAGTGTGTCTACTCTAAGAATAACTAACTTTGGATCGAGCCCAGCAAGCTGATTGGCTCCCTAATTCTGAGCAACTTAACCACAAGAAGAGGGGCCCGAGAAACATTACCTTTCACGTCCGAATAGCACGGCGAGCAGTGCACTGTGTTCTTGTAAATCCAGATGCTGTCTCCTGCCTTCAGCTCTTCCAAAGGACCTTTGCAGACCTCGCACTTGAAACACCAACAGAGTTCAGCATAAATCTTTCGTTATGAAAAGCCGATCAAACAGGAAAGCACATAATGCTCAGTCATGTTTAATGTGCTACTTTCTTTGGTGTAAAACACACAACACCGCTGCTGCTGTTCACTTCCCATTTGACAGAGCTGGCTAAAATCTCCGGAAGCAAAAATGACCAAACTGAAGACCGTCATGCCAGGGAAGTCAAAGGCAGAAGAAGACCAAATATTAGACGGATCAGTTCCATCAAGGAAGCAATGTTAGGATAGCAGCCTAGTGAATCCTTGGTCATGGTCAAAGTGAAGGAAGCGGATGTGCACCTCGTCAGTTAGCTGGCTGAGTTGCCATGGGAATGCACCTGAAAGGCAGCGTAAGGGCAGCAATCTGGAAGCCTGCCGGAAGCACCTGGGCTGGGGGAAGCACGGCTGATGGCAGAACACCATGCGACTGGTTGTTGGTACGTTTGTCCTGCAAATTTTGAAGCTATGCTCTCATTGCAGGCGACTTCTCTTGATTTTTCTCTCCCATACCCAGGACAGGCTGGGCAGGAGAAGGCGCTGTGGAAGGAGAAGTGAAACAAAGCCGGAATAGACCAGCCACACCACACACTTAGGCCATCAGAAGTGCCATCTCGACCTAGAACATAGTGTGCTTCATCGGGATGCTGCAATTATCTCAGGGTGAAGCTTCAAGAGAAGGCTGCCATCCTAGAGGGAGTCAAAGGCACTTGAGCCAAATGAAAGCAATGGCTCTTTCTTGGATTACAAAATAACAGAAAATGGCAGAATGATGCCAACACCTGGTACCTGTTTGCACGGGAAGTTTCTTACGTTGAGCCAGGCTATTGGTTTATCTAGCCCAGGCTATTGGTTTTTCATGGTTTCAGCAAGAAACCATGCTATGGTTTCACCTGCTACGTGAAATGTGTTGGCTGGAGATGGCAGGAATTGAAGCTAATGCGCTGCATACACAAATGGCGAAGTAGGTTTAGTGGAAATGGAAGGACGTGTTTCTAAACTCCCCAGTTGCCACATCAGCGGATGAGAGGGGAAGGAAGAGGGATGTGCTACGTAGTCACTATGCGGATATGCACAGAATGCAGTCACTATGAGCGTAACGTATTTTCAGGGTCAGATTATGTACCAATGGTTCACCACTTCAGCAACAGATATTTATGACGATTTTGTGGTCATGGACAAAAACACATTCCCACCTTGAAGCAAGTTGCATGGCAGCAAATCTGCAAGGCATCGAGAATCATCTTCGTGTCTGTGCCCAAGGGCTTCCGGCAGTAGGTGCACATTTCTTTCTCAATAATGGCCCTAGGGAAGAACAGAATCTGTCACATGCATTATACTGGAAGGAATGGAACTCATGGGACCTTCACCCACGAGGGACGGCACAAGGATCATCCCACTCTCACGCTTGCGACGTGCTGTGACTTCCTGCCATTGCCCCGCCTGCAAAGGGAGGGTCTGCAGCAATGCCAAGGCATCTGAAGGCACGGTCCTCCCAGGAGTGTCCCAGGCAGGCCGCCATGGGAGTGAATGGGGACCGCAGAGCCACAGTATGGAGCAACGCTGTATCGTTCCCATTCATTCAGCTACAGTAAGTGCCCAAAGTATGGATAAGCACCATGCCAATTTCTGGCCAGATAATTTTTTAAAAGATGTATGTATTTATGTAAAACATTTATACCCCATCCTATAGGCAAAAGCATCTCAGGACAGCTTGCAGAACCATTAATATACCATTGAGGCAAGCATCGCTTTGGGTGCTCGTTTGCAAGCAGAAAGGAAGGAGACATGTACGGCTTGTCCAGTTGGTCAGTTCTAAAAACACCATTACTGCATTTCTCTCTGTGCAAGATAAGCCTGCAAGTCCTGGTTTAAAAGCAGGCAGCCTAGGGAGAAATACCTTCCCCTAGCAGGAGGCGTAGCTTTCTGTGCTTGCTCTCCATTTTTAAAAAAGGAGGGGGCAAAGTGGCTTAGCTTTTAGGTGCGACATTGGCAGAACTTGCTAAAGAAATAGTTGGCGAAGTGCAACTGAGCCACCTCGGGCAAAAGGAGACTCAGCCCCGTGTCAGTTTCACCCCAGCAGCAAACCTGGCAAAAGCCTGGCCCCTCCATCATTCAGCGCTGCACAAGCAGGGACAGCCAATGGCAACTCCGGTGTATGAAGGGCCCAACAGAAATCTGATGCCACAAGTGGAACCTCGCTTTCAGCTGGCGTCAGCTCAAGGGCAAACTTGCCCAGTGAAGCCAGTCCTCTCATTCAACAGCTGTCCATTAACTATAAAGTAAAGGGCGGAAACGCTGAGAGAAATATGTGCACATGTGAACCTGGGAGGAATCTGAATGCAAATAACTTGTGGGTGGGGATGCAGGGGGCATGAACTTGACGAGATGCTTCTTCGCATTTTGCATCTTCCCTTTTGCTTTTCTCCCCCCTCCCCCTCTCCCTTGTCCACCTACCTATCAGAAGTAGAGTAAACTGTTTTAATAGATCTTCTAGAGATGTTGTCTTCATAAGCATCATGGGGGATTCGGCTGCAATGCAAAGAATATGTGCAAAGTGATGAACAAGAATCTTTACCCATCGGGTTGGCACTTCGAAGAAGAGAGCACACCATCCATCAACAGTACAGCCATCCAGGCAAACCCAAGGGCAGACTGCAGATATAGGCAGCCCATTTAAAGTGGCTCTTTAAAAAGCCCTGAGAACTGATGAGAGAAAAGTCAAGGGTTGCAGTGCAACAAGGGCACCAACATTTCTTTTGCACAGCTCCTATAATTTCAGTTGGCCTTGTGCAGAAGAGAATTGCTTGCAGGAGGTTTTTATCTTAAACACCTTATATTTTTAGAAGCAACAGACCTCTGGAATAACAAACACACAGTATTATCAGATACTGATGTTGACATAACCGAAAAACATTCAGCAAAATACAAAGGTAAGACACAAGATGTGTTACATTATATATTAGAATACAGTGTATTATTACTTTGGGAATCTATGGGAAGGTCAGAAATAAGTCACTGTGGAGATGGAGCATGTTTCTTTCACAGCACAGTATTTCCATTTAGGCAGCTTGGACAGGAAATGTGAACTGGACAGAGAGGGGTTGGAATGTGGCAACAGATGTCGAGGTTAATGAGCAAAGTTTGTCAGACGGACGCAGGTACAGGGGGGACACTTTAGAACAGGGAGGGTCTCAGGAGAAGGGCCTCAGCAGCACCAACCTCCCTGAGGGTGGAGTCAAGTTTTTTGGGAAAGGAAAGGAGGAGAGGGTCTTCTGTTTGGAACCAACTCTTCACATGTACAAGTGCTGCTCCTGCAAACTGGAAGGAATATTACTGAGAATAACCTTCTTATACACTCACATAAAGGGGTATTTCAAAAGTCTTCTATTTGGACTGCCAGAAAGGGAAAAGGCAAGAGACAGGAATTGTGGTAACTGTTTACACTGGTGAAGTTATAAAGATCCTTGTGCAAAGATGGACGTTTAAATGATGAGTATTGTGGCACCTTAAGGACTAAGACATTTATTATTGCATAAACTTTGAAGTTTTGCCCTGAATCACGTGTATATAGAGACCCAGTTGTGGAGATGAGGTCAGAGAGAGAGTGGAGATGAGGTCAGAGAGAAAAGACATGCTAAAAGCCTACATCATAACACATTGTTATCCGTTAAATGGCCACAATACTTGACGTTGTTTTTGCTGCAACAGAATAACACAGCTACCCTCCTGGAAACTATTAAATGGGATAGCAAAATGTGAATAAAGTCTCATTTTCATATTTCTGTACCGCAGTGATCCTTCCTTCCTTCCTTCCTTCCTTCCTTCCTTCCTTCCTTCCTTCCTTCCTTCCTTC
>JAIXND010000381.1:1019919-1076573 GCA_023646645.1 Varanus salvator macromaculatus | reverse complement strand
TTCCTTCCTTCCTTCCTTCCTTCCTTCCTTCCTTCCTTCCTTCCTTCGGAATGGTACTTTAGAGAATACCAGTATAATCTTTGGATAATATTTTAAATGCTTAGGGCTCCAGCTTTGGCTGGATTGTACCCTTATTATTTAACCAAACTTACTTGCAAGTGGACTTTACTGACTTCAGATTAAATTTACTGACACTCAGACATTTGTAAGCCTGGAGCATCGCACATCTAACCCAAATGTATTGGTTGGAGCTTGGAATTCACTGTCCTTTTCTGTGGCATGGTAAGTGTTGCAGCAGTCGCAATGAGGAAGAGGAAGTCACAATAAAAACGCATCCTCATGAGAAACTATATGAGTATAGCCCTCCCAAAAGGAATGTACTACATTAGAATGCATGCAAGACTAAAATCCTTAATATATTGATTTTGTTCATGTTAGCGCAGTCCTAAAGAAAGTATCTTCTCGTTCAGCCAAACAGCTGGATACAGCTGTTTTGCATTTCTACCATGTCCAGGGAAAAGCCATTTCCAGAAGGCAGACTGAGATCAGAGAAGCCACGGGTTGAGAAACGAAGTGCCCAGTTCTCCTTCGCTATCATTTCTCCCCTCCAAGTGTTTCCACCTCAGCCCACCCTAACATATATATGCTTACATCAGTGTAAGTAACTTCCAGAGCAGCCTTCAGTTAAAGGAATCTGTGTTGTACTTACATTTATTTATTTTGTTTCGGAGGTCTCATTTTTGACATATGGAATGGTTTTAAATTAAGATGCTGTTAAGCTGCTTTCAGCTTTTTTCAGAAAGGTGAGATTATAAATGTTTTAATTAAAAAATAAATGGCATTCCTTTGGCGTGATGTAGAGTAGAAGCACAGTGTGCAAAATGTAAGCCAGAAACTGCCCTGCTGAAATTTATGTACTTGATAGAGTCTATGCTGGAACTCCCTCCAAGCCTGTACTTGCCCTTCCAGCCTGGTAACAAGACAAGGAGATTTCATGTGCAAACATACCTGATTCGGAGGCTACATTTGGCTTGCAAGGGCATGCTCCATAACTCGGCACTCCATAAATCTTCTTTCTTCTATATTAACATGTATTTTTCATGCATGTGTATTTACATGCATGTGTACATGCACCTACACAAGTGTGCATGTAAAATACACCTGGGACATAACTCAGCATGGCAGTAGGCAAGCTAAACTTACTCGAATTGGAAGCAAGCATTGTGCCTGTAACTTGTGACTAGCAATCTCTTTTCCCGGTCATTTCTCCCTACCCTCTGATGGTGTGATACTATTATGCAGCCAAGACACCAGGCACATCAGGTTAGGCACGCTGTAGCTGAAAAATAACATTGCTGACGTTTAAACATGCCATGTTTAAACAGTTATTTTTGGAATTAGTATACAGGGAAACATGTGCGAAAAACACATTGTGTATTTTTCAGGTACCTATTCTCATATGTTCTGGTGTACACAATAGTGTCCTTTGGAAGTGAATAACTGCTTGAGGCATTATAGCTGAAATATACACAAAAACACAGAGAACTTTATTCTCTAAAATAAGTAACATGATAAAAAGGCAAAGTCCACATACAATCGCACCCTTTGCTATGCATCGCTCTTTATTTTAGCCCCCCCTGACTAACACTTAGCTGCATTTTTACAATTCTTGATGATACAGAAAGATACTTACCAAGTGGTGATGCGACAATTTTACTACTTGGAAAGCTTCCATGTCTTTGAGCACTGAGCACTGAGTCAAATTTGTCATGGATATCGTTATAGCTGACTACTGGCCAATTTTCGGATGGACTGCATTCTGAAGTGACTGTATCACCTCAAAGCCAGGGATCACATTTTTGAAAAATTTTGGAAGTAGAAATTAACACAGCTAAGTGTGTACTGTCCTAGCTCCTCTTTCACTGGGGGGCAACTTCTTTATGTGCAAGGAACATTCAGAAAAGGCATCCCCACCCACAGTTGGAAGTGGTACAATCCATTCACGTTTTGGGGACCTTTCCTGAAGGGTACATTAGCCAGGAGACAGGTGACAAACTACTTAGGCTAGGGAGGTGTGGAGTGGTTTTGAAGTGTGGAAAATGAGTGTAGGAAATAGGGGCCAGGCCCCACCAAAATAGGGAAATAAGTTTACCAAGTAATCAGAAGCAGAGAAAGATACGTTACACCTAAAATTGATCAGCAATATGTACCCACTGATGACTCACAAAGGTGTAAGGCAATGAATGGAAACAAGAACAGAGTTCACCAACAATGGTGTACAACAACAAAGACCCTGTGCCAACATCTTCCTAAGCCCATTTGGTATCAACTGCAGCTGGACAGCATGGATTTCACAGTCTCCATGAGCAGCCAGGATCCTGATTCAGACACAAGGTAAATGTGTAAGAGGCCAGGGACTCCAGCCCCGTTCTTCCCCACTCTTACAATTTATTGTTCTCTACTCTCGAGTCTGAAGACAAGTGCCTCCTCTCTTTGTGGAGGCTTTCTGTGCAATCCAGAGCTTTGGCAAAATCTCAGCACTGGATCACACGGAGCACTTCCATGTGTACAGGAAGGCTTCTTCACAAAGCACCTAGTGCAAAGGGGAACCCGCACAATGACCGGCAGAGGGGAGTCACAATTAACTGAGTTGATTATACCCAGTAACGGACCTCCTGAACAGAGCTTCTAGGGGCACCCAACAGATCTGAGGGTTATTACCAGGGAGCACGTGGAACCCTTTGGTTCTTGAACAGTGCAAATTCAGGATCCAGTTAGTGGTAGGACCCAGGATAGCAGGTGTACCCTTCCTATGGCCTACGTATCCCTGCAAGTTTGTGGGCTGCGGTAAAGGGAGCTTGAGATAAAAGCTGCAGCCCTGGCTATTTTCCCAGCACACACATGGAGCTTGTGCACATGGACATGCTGTTCTTTCAGACAGTTGGGCGAGCATCCCTTTATTTAAGCAAACCTGTGCATTTTACTGGAAGGCATCTACAGGTGAGGGAAGGCCATGTGTGCATCAGAATTCCCGTACCAGCAGGGAGTTGCCAGACTGGGAACATTTAATTTAAACAATCCGAGTTTGTGACACTTGAGGAAAAAATAAACATTGAATTCCATGATTTTCAAGTGCAGTACCTGGATCCTCTTGTGACCTGGTGTGAACGGTCCTTCTCGGATTGATAGCCTGGAATGTTGGCAGATTCAAAATCTTGTTCGGGTGCCCTAAGGAGGACAGGTAAGAAAAAGACATCTGACAATACTTAGTTTCATTACTTCTCTCTTCTTGTGCTACACAAAAGGGACAAGGGAAACAAACTGTTAAGGGGGAAAGGGGAATATTTCTTATGGGAAAATTCCGGTGATCCAGTCCTCCTCCCGAGGCTTCTTGCTGGCTACCTTGCCTGCATTCTGAATGTCCATTGGGCCTGTGCCAGGCTCTTATGCACTTCTAAAGGAATGGCCTTCAGTGCCAGGCACCATTTTGCATGCATGGCGCATACCCTGCGCTAGGTCTTTCCACTGCTCGTTCACTCTAATGCAGCGCGGTTGTGCGGAGAGCAGAGAACGCATCCCATTCAGCACACGCAGTCTTTGGCTGCAATCCTGCATTCCTTGCGGTGCCTCCAGAGTCGAAGAGATTTAAGTGGCGCCAATGTTCCACCGAGCCCTCGTTCCCACAGATCAGGAGTAGCCCAGAGGGTCTATGGCAGAGGCTCTTCTATTCATTGGGAACTGTTGGCATGTAATGGGTACTAGCAGTAAAATCCTATGCCAGCCCTACTGGCACATGTGCTCCAGTGGGTGCAATGAGACCGAACATGGCTCTGCATTCTTACCTGACAGTAAGTCCCATGAACTGCTGAGATTAACTTCTGAGTAAACATGTAAAGGATTAAGCTGTACATGTAGTGATTTGTAAATAATCGGACCCTCACTGAAAGGAGCAAAAAACCCTCAGTATCTGCATAAACAAGATACCACCTTGTGCTGTGTTTTTCTTGTCTTGAGCCTTGTTTTTGATCAGGAATGACCAACTGCTCAGACAGCCTTGGCTATTGGGTGGTATAAAAGTGAAATAAATAAATAAGTTTGCACTTTCCACACTAAACACAGAGTTGAAAATAGTCTGCAGTGAGGCTTGTAAGGTTTCTGAGGGTGAAATGAGGTAGGTAGGTAGGTAGGTAGGTAGGTAGGTAGTTTTAAGACTCACCATTTTTTGTTTTGGTCCACAGCAGTTGATTTTACTTCTATGAGATCACCCAGCTCTTGGCTTTAGTCAAAGAAAGAGAATATGCTAGGATGCATTACAGAAACCATTGCCAGTGCCTTAGATCTTATCACAGAGTGTCTGTGTATTTGGCTTGCGACTGAAAAACGAATGCAATTTTTGAGCATTTCGGTTGAGAGGAAATATACAAAACTTCCAGAGAGTGGCATGGTGCTCCTGCAGAGCGTCAAAAGGGAGTTTCTCCTCTCTGGAATCCCGGAGGCCTTTCTGAACGCAAACCACGCGCTTTCCCACTGAGCGCCAGCCCTTCCCTGGCGGTCTGGTGTTCTCTTTTGCAGGGAGTCCAATGGGCCTCGACACGCTACAAATTGCCCAGGTTGGCTCCCTTAAAAGCAGCCCAACAATAATTTTTGCTGGATAAATGACAGACAGGCATTTGTTTTAAGACTCACCGTTTTTTATTTTGATCCACAGAAGATGATTTTACTTTGATGAGATTATCCAGCTCTTGGTTTCTGTCAAAGATTGAAAAAAATGCTAGGTAGTATTACGAAAAATAATGCAAACACCTCCGTTCTTGCAACAGAGTGTTTGCCTCTTGTGACTGAAGAAAGGATTTTGTGCATTTAGATTGAAATATACAAAACTGCTGGAGAGTCGCATGGCAGCTCTTTCGGGGTTTCAGAGAAGAGCTTCTCCTTCCTGTGCTCTCCAGCTGAGCGGCAACCTTTCCCTTCTGCCCCTGTAACTTCAAGGCTGCACTTCCTTTAGGAAGTCAATACTTCCCATCTTTGGTCTTCCCTGTCTTCTTCTACCTTTGTCTTTCCCTAGCATGCTGGGCTTCTCCACCGAGTCTTGCCTTCTCATGAGATGCTGGCTTGATTTTCTCTAGGATCCACTTGCTTGTCTTTCTGCCGGTATTTGCAAAGCTCTCCCCCAGCACCATGCCTCAAACACGTTCATTTTCTTCCTGTCAGCTTTCCTCATGGTCCAACTTGCCAAGCCAATACTCACTGAGGATGCGATCGCATGGATGATCTTGGCCTTGGTCTCCTTGCTGATCCTTTCTAAGCCTTTCATCACTGCCTTTCTAAGTCTCACACACCACAAATTGCCCAAGACTGCAGGAGCACTAGGCTCATTAAAGGCAGCCCAGAAATAATTTTAGCTAGATAGATAGAAATTAGTTTTAAGACTCACCGATTTTTATTTTGATCCACAAGAGATGGTTTTATTTCAATGAGATTATCCAGCTCTTGGCTTCTGCCAAAGACAGAGAAAATGTTAGGATGTATTGCTGAAAATAACACAACATTTCAGTTCTTGCAAAGCTCCATGTGTGTGAGGGAGAGGAGAGGAGAGGAGAGGTGAGGAGAGGATTTGTGTGCAATTAAGTTGAGATGAAATATTCAAAATGGCTGGAGAGCTACAGACTTCAGGATTTCCATCCAGTGTCTTCTGCCTGTGCTTTCCTACTGAGCATCAACTATTCTATTTTGCACTGTTTCTGCATTTTTTTTTCAGGGAGTCCGATGAGACTTAAAGACTGCAGATTTCCCAGGAATGGAATCATCACCCCCTTAAAGGCAGTCCCAAAATAAATTTAGATAGTCAAATGATAGACAGGCAGATAGAAATTAGTTTTAAGACTCACTGTTTTTTATTTTGATCCACAGCAGATGATTTTATTTCTATGAGATTATCCAGCTCTTGGCTTCTGTCAAAGATAGAGAATATGCTAGGATGCATTATAGAAAATAATGTAAAAACTCAATTCTTCTAATGCTATGTGTTTACCTTGTGACGGGAAAAGAACATAATTTTTGCACATTTAAATAAATCCAAATGTGCAGAACTGCAGGAAAGTTACACAGTGGCTCTTCTGGGGTTTCAGGCAAGATTTTCCTCTGCCTGGAGATCCCAGGGAACCTGCACACAACGCATGCATTCCAAATGAAGTCACAACCTTTCCTCTGCTTGTGTGGGGTTTGGTTTGGTTTGGTTGGAAGTCCAATAGGATTTAAGCACTGAAAATGGTCCGGGACTACAATAGTGCCTTTAAAGGTGGCCAATACTTATATTTAGATGGATAAATGAAGAACAGACTGATATTAGTATTAAGACTCACCGGTTTTTATTTTGATCAACAGCAGATGGTTTTATTTCTATCAGATCATTCACTTCTTGACTTCTGTCAAAGAAAGAGAATATGCTGGGATGATCACCCAAAACACACTTTTACTGGATGTCAGGAACAATTTTAAAAAGTTGGGAAAAGTCCAATTTGATCAAGGCATCACTACTTACTTGAGAGCGCACCTGAGTTTTAAATTTAGGTCTGTTTGACACTCTTGGCAGTAAGTATAAATCATGGAATACTTCCTTTATGAGAAACCCCGATGTTCTATCCCAATGGACTAATTCTGTGCATACTTCCTTAAGTTTTACCATATTCAGTAGGATTCATTCCCAAGTAAGAGTGTGCATGAGTGCAGTTTAAGTTCACCAACGCCACAGTCCGAAATGTTGTATGTGGAAGGAACGCCCAGCATTTTTAGCGGAACTTCTTTCTTGGTCACTCAACTCACGGCTATTCCAATAAGCGCAGACACTGTTCAAAAAGTGCTGGTTCCCTGCTATTCATTTTAAGGTGCTTGAGAGAGGCAGGTGTTAAAGAGCAAGGCTTCCTGCCACTTCTACGCACCAAATCTTTTCTGGGTAGGTACTCCCATCTGGAGTTCCAGGCCTGTAATGATAGGCATGCAGTGTACCTGCCTCTCCAGGGCTCCACGTAGCTCCACAGAGGAAGGAAACACTGGACCGGTGTTTGATCAGAAGGAACACACCAATCACTTCAAGCAGGTTTGGAATGAGCAACAGAAAGAGCATTAAAAGCCTTGCCTTCTGTTTTTCTGTGCGGTGTTATTCACAGTGATGAGGTCATCTAAGTTTCTTCCCCTGTGGCGAAAAAAGGACAATAATCAGTGGCTTGTCTTTTTCATCTTTGAAAGAACTTAATGCATCAAGATTTGTCAACTGCAAAAAGTAACATGTAGTTTCAAATATTCTTACATATAGTAAGTATATAAGTTACATAACTATTAATTCCAGCAAAGTACTCTTCCTCCAAACTTTAAATACCTTAATATTATTGTGGAAATTGCTTTCCTTTTCCTGATTCAGTGACATGATCAAAACTACAGTTTATGAAAACTCTAAATCCGGCATATAAATTGCACTGTGACTTGATTCGGACGTCTGTTTGATGACAGGGCAGAGAAGTGTGGCTGCAGGATCCGCCCACTGCTGCCCCTTGAACAGGTAGGATGCACAGATTGATCTGGCAAAGGGCTGAGCGGAAACACCTGGGCCTGAATGGACTGCTAAATAAAGGAACAAATCCATGACAGACACAGTTTCAGATCCACGGCTAATCAAACGCTACACTAACAGCGGGTGACTGGAGTATGCAAAGAGTGGGACGAGGGGAGTGCAATCCTACACCAGGTCACTATTTCTGTCTCAAGGCTGCAATCCCAAACAATGTTAAACTGAAAACACACTTTTTTCAGAGTGCAGCAGACGTGGTCTGATGATTTGATCCCACACTTTCTGGAAACAAACCCCTTCCCTCATCATTTCTCTGCAAGCACCTTTAGTAACTACCCATGCTTTCTTCCACCACCTTTTCAGGCTTCCAGTTCAGTGAAAATGAACCTTGTTCGTCACTGCAATTTCTTATGGCAAATGTCCATCCAGCCCTCTGCACACACCCGCTCCTTTGTCTTTCTGTTCAGTTATCAAGTTCTGCGGAGAATTTATGACCCCCCTTTTATAGGTTCCAGTTCTCCCCCACCTTTCCTCCTGAGCTGAAGATGGGGTATGTGATCCCCTGCCTCTCTGTTTTGTTCTCCCAACGACCCTGAGAGGCGGGCTGGGCTGAGAGTGAGTGACTGGCCGACAGTCATCCAGTGAACCTCGTGGCCAAGTGGGGATGGGAGTCCCGATCTCCTGAGTCCCAGCTCAACACGTAAGCCACTTTACCCGCCCTCTCTGCCAGTCTTGGGATTGTACTGTATCCTCGTGATCACTCAATCAGCACAGGACACCCACTCTTTCCAGGGCGATACCCCTACTTAGAGTAGACCTATTGTAGAGAAGGGGCCTTACATTAGACTAATAATGGGTACAATTCCAGGCAAGCAGGGCGATGGTGTGCCCAGACCAATGTGGTCAGAGCTGTCCTCTTCCCTCACAGGATTGTTGTGAGCGTAAAATGGAATAACCTGAGACCTCGGGATGCCAATATTGCAGGTAAACAAAACAAGTACTTGGCTAAAATGAGAGAAATAAGCACATACAAGCAGATTCAAAATTGCAATGCGAAGAGTGGCCAAGTGGCCAATAAGGAGAGCAGGAAAGGGAGCGATCCTCTCACCTGCCGGGGGGCATTCCTGAAGAAAATGGCAGACCCATCACCGCTGCTGCTGTGGCATGACTGCCCCACACGGTAGCTCTGAGGCTGGGGGAGAGCTCGGCCCTTTTGTACCGGCCGTGTTTACAGCTCTGCCGCACTCGCAGGGATAGTCTTACAACTGGAAAAGCCTGCTGGCAGCCCTGGCCGACCCCTTGTTTTGATCATTCCTGGGTGACATGTGAGTGCAGGGCGGGGGGGGATGCTTCTGTCACTTCCGAAAGCTTTGTGCACCTTCTCCTTTGCTGGTTCTGCCTTCCTTGAATGCTTCTGAGAGCAGGTCACGGGGCCGGCGACAGGCCTGGCCAACCAGCAGGTGGGAGACCTCCCCATTCCTTTAGTGATACGGTGTGGACTGTAGCGTTTGAGCAGGGCTGTACCACATTTCTTTGCCTCTCCGCAACCCCAATATCTGCTGTTCCCTTTCTGTCCCAAGGTGGCTTACATGAGTCTCCTCCTGTCGGTCTCATCTCCACAACAACAACCCTGTGAGGTAGGTTGGGCTGAGAGTCTGTGACTGGCCCAAAGTCACCCAGTTGGCAGCATGGCTGAGCGGGGACTTGAACCCGGACCTCCCAAATCCCAGCCCAGCACTCTTAGCACTACACCACCCTGGAGATCCTATGTAGAAATTGCCACGTCTTGCATATTTTGCATGTGTGTGTGGTAACAGTATACAGATGTCCATGTGCCACAGACTTCCAGCTATGATGTTCGCACATGGTAAGGCCGTATTCTGTTTTTGAAGAACCAAATGATCAGTGGTTTGGCGAAAGGAAAAGGGGCTTCGCTCTCTGGGAAATCTGGAAGAGTAGCGTCCTAAAGGCTGTGGGTCCACTCTCACTTTCCTAACACTGGTGCAGCTTTGTACAAATAAAAAAGAGTAACAAAAGGGTTACTCTCGAATAACTTTATAGAGTCAGTAATGCTCTATCCCAGACACACTGCTGTGTGTCTAAATCTATTGCTTTATCAGCCTCTGCTGGGATGGAAGGAAAAAAGCAAAGCAACTTCATCACGGAATAGATTCAGGGGACACAAGAGTATGTTTTGGGCAAGCTCATAGTGTGGGACCGTCATGACATTCTTGGCTTGCTTGGAACCCAGTTTTTTTATTATAGCTGATTAAACTGGAGATGAAATTGTTTTTGGTACATTGGGCCTCTGCTCTCTCTACAACTTCATCTCTGGAAACAAATTAAGTCAAAGAGCTGACAGTGTTTTTCTTTTATTCTTATGCTCTAGTTGTGATTTTAATGTGCTTGTTTTTATGTTATGTTTTGATTAAGAGTTTGCTTTTAATTAAAATTTAAATTAAATTAATTAGCAGCCCTGTGGGCCATTTTTTGGTAGAAAGGCAGGATATGCATTAATTAAATAAAACATAATTTAAAAAATATAAATAAAAGCCTTCTGGGACTTACTCCTGCTCACTTTTATCCCTGGTGGCTTTGACTTTGATGAGACTGTCCAAGTCTTGTCTTCTTGGAAATGAAGCAAAATCAGTGGAAGGAAGGAAAGAGATATTTCAGTGAACAGCTAAAGTAATTTGAAGGAAATAAACCCCATGAGATCTTTACAGCTTTAATTCAATTATATTCCTGGCAATTTATAGTTAAGCTCAGTTTAATTTTTAAGAAAAAGAAAATGTCATCTGGAACTATGAAATGTGGACAGTCCTGCACAAGTAACGACAACATTATGTTGTGTATTATCCCTTCCTTCTTCTGCAGAGCCCAGAACAGGGCAAATGGATTTGGCCAAGGGGGAAGTGCCATAACCTCTGGAGGTTCAGAGTGGAACCTCAGGCAACTCCCTGCTACCTTTGGGGACCAACTTAAGAGCTTGGGGTGGGGGGGATGGGGACTGCAGGGTGCAGCTTAATTCTGGTGCCGATTCACAACTGCAAACCCACCAGCAGCACCACGAGACATTCATTGGTTGCCACAGATGGCTCGCTACATCTACGACTTTGTAGATCCTTCTCTACAAATTAACCCCTCAGATGGGCTCCTCTATCAGGAGGAAAGCGCTCAGAACTTCCAGGGCCTCCAACTTGAGCTTTGGCAATTTAATGCCCAGTTCTGTGAACCTTTGTTTTCTGCTTCCATCCCATCTTTCCATAGCACTGGCATGACCCAGCCACACCTTCATATTTGGAAATAAATGTTGTCAAGAAGCTTCTTGAGACCTACCTTTGATCACTTTTGTCACTGGTGGCTTTGCCTTTAATGAGATTATCCAGGTCTTGGCTTCATTAGAGATAAAGGAAAATCAGCAGAAGGAAACAGACAGACCCTTCAGTGCCAGTGTGCTAGAAGTATACATCTGATACTCAGGCAAATAAACCCCATGGAATCTGTTACAGCAGAAATCCCAGTGCATTTATGGTGATATATTTTTTAAGCTTGATGTAATTATTCAGCAGAAGAAAAGGACAAACAGTTTCAATGGTTAGCTCCGAAGGGTTCTGCATAAATAAGGAGGGTCCACATGTATCACATCCTTCCTTTATGCCACCAGCAAAGCATATAGTTTATCTCTTTTCTATATTTACAACTTTAGGAGGTTGGGCAGAGTGAGAGACAGCAGACTAACAGTGTCACCCCGTCGCTTGGGTCTGCCTGAACTCACCCAAGGGCAGGACTCTGTTTCAAGGTCTGTACCGTATCCTCTGCACCACCAGCCCTCATACCATGTCTGGCAGCTTCTGAAATGCCAGGAAGGCCCATCCCCTGCTTTTGTACTGCAACAAAGATCCGGTCGAGTCCTTAGTGGGCTGCCGCGCTTGGGCAAAGGACTGCGCTTAGCTTCCGGGTCAAGTCGTGTAAGCCAGCTCTAGCCAAAAAGCATCCCGTCCTTCCTGCAAGAGGATCCGGCAGTGCACGTAAAGCTATCCCTTTTAATTACCTGAAATACTTGGGACTCAGCTGACACAGTTAATTCTCAAACTGTGATGACATCAGATTAATACAAAGGCAGAAGATCCTACCTCCGAGTTCTCTCTGTAGTCACAGTTCTGAGACTGTTTGCGTCCGATTCACTGGGTTTCGCTGGACATATCTGCCTGCAAAACAGATTAGATTTATTTCAAAAAAGCAGCTGTGTGTCTTACTCATACAGCTTCCCCAGGTTAGGGGGACCATCTGGAACGGTCTTCCAGGTGAGCCAGCCAGATAAAAGTTGGCACAGTTTTGAATTGGATCGGGGAGGAAAATGCACCCCTGGGCACCTTTCTTGGCAGCCACCAAAGTGCCTCAAAGCCTCCCATTTTCGTCTTGAACTATCACTTTGTGAGGCAGCACAGCAAAATAGGTGCCTGGAAGCTGCAGCTGGTCATTCCCAAAAGCCTTTTCCCCGCCAAGAGCCACACTCCCAGGATTTTGCACAAGTTCCAAATGCATCAACTAATTGTGCAAGAAATCAGCTTAAATGTGAATCATGGATAAAAGGTAATGCAAACAGCTATGAATGAGCCTTGCATCCTATGTTTATGCATATAATGCCCTGTAAGCACTAAGCTAAGGTTAATTCTTCAGAGAAGAGGTTGCGTCGTGGAGTCCTGAGTCTCCAGAGACTATGTTTAGAACCGGCATCGTAGGGAGCAGATCAGGCTGCCTGCCGGGAAACCAGTCCTGGTTGCATCAGATCAGTAGCAACTATTGAACTATATTTATTTATTTATTTATTTATTTCAAAATTTATAGGCCGCCCCTTGCCACAAGCCTAATAAATTAAATTTAATTAAAATTTAATAAAATTAAAATTAAAGCAGGGCCAGGTATCGTTGGTGGGGTTCCCAAATTTCAAAAGAGTGCATTAAAAATGCAAAGTCAACGCTCAGGCAAAAACACCCTGAGCGTGTTAATATGCCGAGAAGAGTCGGACACAGGGGAGAGAAACTTGATGAAGAAACACAGGCAGAGGAGGCAAGTCAGAACCCTGCTTGCACCTTGGAAATGCCTTCCCTCTTCCTCTCCACTGCAGCCCTCCATGCCACTTGAAACACTGCTCCCGAAGCTTTCCCGGCCTTCAACAGCCTCTTTGCTTTCACTGGAAGCAGTTCCAGCACTGCTGGGATCACCCGTCACCAACCCAGGCGCCCTCCATGAAACGGCAACTTTCTCACCCTTCGGTTTCGTTCAAGCAATCACTCAATCAATCTCATTTGGCAACGCCGACCGATCAGGCAGCCAACAGATCCCTGTCCTTAAGGAGCAATGCAATAAACCTGCTCCTCCAAAGAACATTTAATTAGGATTTCAGTTCCAAAAATTGCTGATGAGATGCCAATGGCTCGATTTTCAGAGCTTTACCTATCAGCTGCTCAGTGTCGAAATCACAATGTTACACTGGGATTACAAGAACAAAACACGTCCCTTGTAAACATGATGGATCCAATGGGCTTGTATCACTGGGGCAGCAAGTGCCTCCAAAATGATTTTAGGGCGAATATATTATTATATATATCGAATAAAATATTGAAACTAAATGTAATCCAATATAACTGAATTTTTAGAGCACAATGTCTAATTCAGATAAGGCAATTGAGAAATCTGCTGTTGCTTCTGAAGAGAACACTTAATAGTCATAGCTGCAGTGTTGCTTCCAAGAGATGAAGTGCTGCAGTGACATCCGTCCTATTTCTCTGTTATCAGTGACAAGACTGAAAAACTCTTTTTACACAAACGTGTGGTAGAAAATAGGAGTAACAATTTAATAGCTCTGTAACTCTATCTGACGGAGCACTTACGTCCATATATTGTATTTGTTTATAGGTAAATCGTGTTTATTTATTTAACTTATTTGGTTTATTGTTCATGTTTTGTATTTAAGTTGGGTGTATTTTAAGTTTGCCGAGATGCACCGGGGAGGGGGGGTGGATAAATAGTAAGGTCGAATGTTTTATTGTATTTTAATATGGTGTAAGCCGCCCCGAGGCTTTGTTGCGATGGAGCGGCGTATAAATGTTTTAATAAATAAATATTGACAAAATAACCCCTGCAATTCTTATTGGTATTACTGCTGGTCCATCAGTTCAATTCTATGCATGTCTATTCAGAAGTTAGGTCTCATTGAATCCAGTGGGATTTCTGCTGGGCGAGTGTACACTGGCTTGCAAACTTTGCCTTCAGTGCCAAACCTTCTGCCAGAGAGTAAGCAACACTAAACACAATGGGATTTTATTCCCAATAAGCATGCGTAGGATTACATTTCCAATTAAGAATATTATGGTACAGAAATGCCTTCAAATCTATGCAGTACAGAGCATGCAGTACAGAGCAGGCTGTGGCTGATGGCTCTGGTAAATAAACATGGAGGAGGAGGAAGAGGAGGAGGAGGAGGTGGCGAAGGAGGAGGAGGAAGAGGAGGAGGAGGAACTTTGGTAGGTCCTTCATCTTATTTTGTATTCCCTTTGAACACATTAGCTGCAAGAATTCCACATGCCGAAATGACTTTGGAATTGCAGGACTCTTTATGAGTGAGGGGGATACATGGACCCAGCCCATAATGAAGGCTAAAGTGACCTTCTTAATCATTTAAGCCATCATCTTGACCATTTCAGAGTTGGGGGTACCATTGACAGATTGTCAATCATTTGCTTTGTTGTTGTTTCTTTTATTTTAATCTACTATAGTCATAGCTCTCACTTAGAACCCGAATATCTTGGGCTGACTGTCTCAGAATACAAATCATTAAATAAAGAAAACGTATTTATTGTCGTTATAGGTAGCACAGGACTTCCTGATATTAACTACAATTTCAACCTCTCTCTGTTACCTATAGCTTGGGGTATCTTCTGAACAGGTGCAGGGAAGCCAAAAATATACCTGAAAGAGAGTCATGTCCTTCTCCACCCCAGCAGGACGCAGCCATGAGCAGGAAGACAGACAGAAGGCAGTGACCTTGTTTGCTGTGCTTCCATGCATGGAGCACCAGGTACAGGTCAGCTGCCCTTCTGGCGTGGCACCAATTCTCAGAGTATCCATTGCCACGGCATTTCTTGGCTTGAGCTTTGAGCTTCAATTCCCGCAACAGCCAAGCTCCAGCCCTTTCTACCCTTCTTCCTCTGTTGTCTCCCCCACTGTTAAATTGGCCTTATAAGCGCCTCCAGAGAATATTTTGAATCTTCCTCCTTATTTTGCTTGTTTGCCTTATATACTCTGGAATGGCTGCATTCGTTGGTTGTAAGTTGTACAAATAAGAATAAAAATCCCAAAACAAATGAATCAGCTAAGCCTGTGTCTTTTATACTTTTTCTTCTTGGTTTGGCAGGAAACTGAGCAGGTTTCCACAATCACTGTGGGTTAAACACTGTGGCTTGTTTAAGGTGTGGTGTAAGCCAGGCACTGTTTGCCGGACACGGTGGGTTGGGTTGTCCGAACCAACATGGCTTGTCGGAGAGGAAAAGAACAGCTGAAGAAGCATCAACAGAGCTGAGTAAAGCCTACACCCTGAAAGGGCGAGGTATACATTTTTTAATAAATAAATACACAATTTCACCTTTATTGATTTACCGGGTTGGATCCAGACATAGTCATGCTTAGAGTAGACCCTCTGAAATCACTGGGACTTGAGGGAGCCATGACTAACAATCCCCTTTGATTTTACAGTGTCCACTGCGGAGATGACCAAGTCTGGATCCAGCCCAAGACATCTCGTGGCCAACCAAGCGACCACATTCAGCCGGAACCCGCAGCTCTTTGGGGGCATGCAGCAAGGCACCCTTTGGGCTTCTTATGCACGCACACAGGGCTCTCCAGCCCAATAGCGGGACACTCCACATTAGCAGTCCCCTGAGTCACCTGCATCACCGCTGCACTTGCCGCCCTGTTCGGAATGCTGTGCCACAGGCATGCTTTGTAGGCACGAGGGAAGAGGAGCAGCCGCAGTGGAGGAGCTGGCAAGGCCAGGGCAGCCTGACTCCAGAAATCTGGGACCTGAGCGAGGAGGAACTGCCGACTCATCAGTCCCTCAGCCTGCACACTGTTGACGGGCCAGGCTGCTTGCATTCATGAGCGGAGCCGGCTGGTGCCGGAGGTCAGACTAGATGGCCCGGGAGGCCCCTTCTGACTCGCTCTTTTTCTATGTTTCCTATGTTTCTCAGGAAACGCGTGTGCTCCAGTTCAGATCACCGTTTTCATTTCTGCCAAGGCATTGGCCGGACTGTGCCAAGAAGAATTAAATGCACCTCACTGAAGAGTAGATCACAAATACTAGCCAGGGATTAAAAAGCTGAACGACACCGTAGCCAATCATGAAAGTACATTTCCATGCTGCCCAAAATACCCTGAGCTGCTGAATGCAGCTCATTTTCGGAGTTAAAGGGATGGGAAGACGCTGCCTTCCCAGTTGTGTAGGGAAGTGAGATGAGCCAACGATTACCAGGAAAGTGACTCCAACTCATCCACTTGGGAAAGCAGGCGTCTCCTGAAAACAAACTGCTCTCTAGCCACCATGACTAATAAGCATATCTAACTGCCCCAGAGGAACCCTGCAAAACATTAACAACAAAGGCTGCAGCTATGCATGTTTAGACAGAAAAGAGTGCTACAATTCCCCCTATTGCCCATCCAGCAGGCAGGACCAGATGGCAACATGTATCGCTAGGGGGGGATTTTATTCAAAAGCTCATTCTATGAAAGGTCAGATAAATTGGAGCTATTTTTCCTTGGACTAAAATATAACCTACTGTGCAAGAATTATTCACTTGCGAGCCACCACCCTGCTGCTCAAATACAATTCTTAAGTTCGTTTCCATATTTTTTTACAATATTTTCCTATCTGCCAAGATTTAGAAATAGCTACGAAAGTAGCATGAATTTATTTCAGTCTTTACAAGACATCCACATCATTTTGTTATCAGATAAAATCCTCTTGTGGATTTTGTGTCCTCTTGTGCCTTCCCCATATTTCTTGAAAAAGAAGAAAATCTGACTTTTAAGTCCAAGCAATAACACAATCTCTGCTGGCATAAGTTGTCTTAACTCTACCCTTGTATTTTTTAAAAAAGATCACGTGCTTTTCCTATGTGTTTAAAACTTGGGCCATGTTCCCTTTTACTTTCCAGCTTAGATATACATTTCTATTCAAATATGTAGCTAGTCTTGTTTAATTATCATCATAGCCACAGAACAGCACTTCATTGCAAAAAAGCATTTCTATTGCTTTTTTAAACGCTGTAAACAACTAGCACACTGCTGTTTTGTCAACACAGTTTTATTTTTGTCTATACTGTTTTTTGTGGGTCTTTTAAAATTTATTTTTTTCTTGTACATTTTAACATGATTGAAATAACTGTGATTTACCACAATTTTAGTTGGCTTTTTTGAAGATTCAGTATGGTTGTGCTTGTGTTATCCTTTTCTTACCTACACAGCTTATGTCATACCTTCAATTTATTTTATTTTTTTCTACATTTGTGTAAAAGCTGCCCATTAGCATCATGCCCTCTGGGCTGTAGATGAAGTACAGACATCAAAAGACACTGAATGCCCCAAATGTGGAAAGCATCAGTGCTACACATTGCCTGCCATAGAAGAGCAATTTTTGGAAGTGCCCATCTGGAAGCAACCCAGTGTCACTCCGTTGCAAAGATCCTGAAATAGCACAGCTGTCTTCAAGTATTCTGCTACCAGCTGCCACCTAAAAATCTTTCTGCTCTGAAAAAGATGATTCTAGTGAGGAGTTGTGACTCCGTGCAAATTAATATTCCAAATTAATTCACCCTCAGTTAAAGAAGTGGTCCATAAGGAACCAGAAATTCACACAAGCGAAATCCACTCAGGTGATCAGATGCTTCTGTTTAGAGCAGCCAAGCTATTCAAACGTGTAAAAACCCTGATTTTTGTCCCTGTGCCTTGAGCAGCAGCTTAATTAAGGACTCTGTTAATGCAGCAGCTCATAAAGACTAGATCGCACAATCAGAGAAATGGTCTCTCCTGGCTCCCATTTTCAGATCAATTTCGCCCTTTATACTTTCTTTCCCCCACAAATACTATCTGAGGCAGTTGCTTCATTGCCTAATGAGAATAGTATAGCATGTTGGGATTTTAAAAAACAATGACACCACTCTCTTATAAGGACTAAGAAGCTGGAATGTGTGCTGGAGTATATTTAACCTCTCAAACATCCGGCCGTGTGAATAACTCTTCAGTGCTGATGTCTGCAGAATTAAGTTTGCACAACTGGCAAAGACAAGATTTAATTTCTGTGTTACTTCCATTCTCGAGTCATATGTAGGACCTGGGAGGGTCCTGGCCCCTGACTCCACAAGGTGTCCAGTGTGGCCTTGTTGGACACAAGGGGTCCTTACCTTGGTGAGCTCAGCCCAATAAAGCACAACAAGGCTGAGAGCTTAAAAGGCTAAGTGTTTATTCTCGAGAATGAGTCTGATCACAGCAAAATGGTAATTGACCCAGAAGGCAAGTGGCAGTTCCCAACTGGAAGACCCAGTTGCAATGGCAGACACGCACTGGAGGGAAATTCCTAGCATGTTTCAACACAGGTGATTCTTCACCTGGCAGGCTGGCTCACCTTAGGGCTGGGATAAGAGCTTGGGTGAGTCTCTATTGCTGTGCTGATGCTTGGGATGGGGACCAGCCAGCTGCTGCCGGAGGCTGACCAGCCAGGTATGTCCTACAGCCTGAAGGCCAAATGGAAGGATGCTTGACTAGGAATACAGGAAGAAGCACTGCAGTTAAGCTTCTGAAGCTGCTTAAAGTTTAGAGACTGACACCCAAAAGCCTTACAGGAGGTTACCATAGCAACTTGTAGCTCAGAGAAATCCTGTTACCTCAGCTCTCTACCAAGGGTGGAATGGAGCAGGATGCTCAATATGCTAATAAGAGCCGTGGGAGGGGGTGGGATATGAAAGGCATGAGGAAGAGGGTTAGGGAAGCCTTAAACAGCCTTTGTACGTGGGTAGTGGCAGTGGAGGAAGTTTCTCCTATTTAATTCACTGATATTCTATTCTCTAAGATCTCCGGGTTTGACAATAGAAATCTTTCATCAGTCTATCGCTTCCTTCTGAGAATATTTCACAGCTCTGTGATTTTCACGAGAGGAGCACTCTGAGGTCAATATATGTTGTGGTGTTTATTAAAGAGGTCTGGTTACATACCGCAGCACAAAGACGCGAGAAACCGTATCTCATAATGGCATCTTGTAACCCGCATTACGCTAACAGAGACCAAGCCTCCAGGAACCCAAAGATCCTGGCCTGTCTTTCTGTTTGGTGCTGGGATGAACTTTCTGGGGAAGCATATATAATTCTGATTCTAGATGATGGCTGTATACTCACATCCAAGGTGCAATATGACCGTAGAAAACCTTGTGCAAGGATTATGCTGGAGTAGTGGAATCCAGCAGGAATGGGACTGGGGGAGGTGGTGTATTGCCCCTTTCCCAGCAATCCCATCTGCTCCCCCCACCAAGACTGCCTAAGTGGAAAGGTTTCTCCATGCCTCTTGGTCAAAACATACTCATGCATCTGTGCAATCAGGAGCCCTATTTGATGGGGGTTCCCAACCAGGGTGAGGCCGCCAGCCATGCGTAGAAACCTGCTCCAGACCTTCCTGTTCCACTTGTGGAGGGCAGGGGTAGAATGCACAGAAATAAGGACACTGGGAGTGGATCCTGCCCCTGTGGGGGCATTGGAGGCCGGGCCCAGGCTCACAGCTCTGCACCCCTTAAACAAGCTGGAATTGCTTTTTCAGGCATAAGAAAGTGATTTTCCGGGCTCCGTATCTTTCCTGCCATGCCTCTCCTGTAGTCATGAGAGCCACGGTGAAAGAGTGGTTGGACCAGGGGTGGGCAGCTTTGGGAAGCTTGGGGGCTACTTTGGCCTTTTCCCAGCCTGTGGGCCACACCGACCCGCGGCACTGAATAGATGCAAGATAACTATCGAGAGCTGTCACAGGATGCCAAAAAGTGGCCACTTGTGGCCCATGGGCTGCATCTTTGCTAGAGAGTGGAACTCAGGATGTGAGCTTGTGTCCCACTCAGCCATGAAGTTCGCTGGATGCCTTTAGACCAGTCACTGATCCTTATCCTAAACCTCTTCACAGGATTGTTGGAGTGAGAATAAAATTGAGCGATAGAGCATGCCATTTTAGGATTACCCGTGTGACTTTGGGCATGCATGCGTGATACACGCCACCTTGGAGGAGAAGATGGGATATAAATGTAACTGATAAATATATGATTCTTCTTTCTATCGATACAACACAAACATGTTTTCCTTTTCAGTGAAAGCCTGTTTTTAAAAGGCTTGGTGCCGGCCTGACTCTCCTACTCTGCAGGGCTTCTGGAACATGCGAGGCAGGGAAATCCAGTGAGATGGAGGAGTGAGGGACACAGATGGAGAAGGCTGTGGTTGTGATGGTTTTTGGATGAAGAAGGAACCTCCACGTTACCTCCACAAAGCACTGAGGCAACTGAAGGACGTGAGCTCTCTCCACTTGACTCTCTTTTATTGGAACTTCGTTTTAAGATCAGCTTGGTTTCCCCAGGCCACCTCTGCTCGGTGGTTAATTTCTAAAAAGCAGCCAGAGGAGCTTGGGAACCATCTTTGTCATCTGGAAGCCCTGTCCCCGTGTACGATTTTGTATTGAAATCACTCGGATTACATTTATATCCCGCTTTTTTCCTCTTGTGAAGAACCCAAGGCAGCTCACATAGCGCCATCTTATTCCCGCATCAACAACCTTCTCCGTCAGGTAGTTTGGGCTGAAAGTATCAGACTGGCCCAAAGGCACCCAGTGAGCTTCATGGCTGAGTGGGGACTCGAACCTGGATCTCCTGGGTCCCCAGTTTGGACACCCAGTCCAGTTTCTCCTACTGAGGTACAGGGAAAGACAGGGATTCCTGATACAGAGAAGCGGTGTGGCTGCATGTGTGTCTAATGCATGTCTACTCTGAAGCCCCATCCTCCAGCGTGGGGCCCTTGGGCCAGTCCTTGCAGGTTCATATCCAAAGAGAAAGCTGCACATTGAACTGCACGTTACACAGAACTGTAGATGCTGAAATCTCCCAATAGCTTTTTCTAGGCCAGGCAGCTTAAGGAAGGAATGAACAGATGGCGTGGATGAAGTAGCGCTTGGCCCTTCTCCTACCACCAACCCTGCAGCAGAAATGCCAGCATGCAGGTCCTTTCAGTTAGTTCTAGGTGCATCTTTGCAAGGTACAGAGAAGCATGGGAAACTCGTGGCCTGCCAGACATTTTGGCCTACCACGCCCATCATCCCTCACCCTTGGCTATGCTGGCTAGGTTTGATGGGAACCGTAAGCCAAAACAGTCACAGATTGTCCAACCCCCGTCTCATGTTTGGAATACTCAGGGGAGCGAGTTGAATTAGGAAAACAAGGGGCAAGCGAAAGCTATGTAAGTTCTCTCTCCTGCCATTTTTCTTTTGGAAACCAGCCTCTCCCAAAATGGCATTAGCCTGTGTTTGTAGGAAAGGTGTAGTTTACTCCAGATTCCCTAGGAAATGGGCAAAACATTTCACTAGTGCAATTGCAAGTCTCTGTGCCTAACTCTTTCCCAATAAAATGAGTGGACCTCATAGTGTTTACCTCTGGATCCTTCACACCCAACAATAACCGGCTTTGTCCACATGAGCCATCAGCTCCCTCAGCTTGCCTTACCTAGTTATGGGATGGTCATTCCCAACAGCCTTTGACTTTGGAGATGGCTCTGATGAATAGACGGTCCTGCAGAAGAGAATGGAAATGTTATTTTTATACAGACTCTCTCACCCAGAGTCATCTTACCGATATATAAATCAACTTTGTGAGATATGTCCAGCAAAGAAACAGAACACTATGCTATGGAAAGGCTATACAGTGGCCAGATCAACACTTCTGCCTAGTGCTCCATATCGAGAGTGCTAGGGATTCACTTGGCATTATCCATTCATAATGGCAGGAAATACTAGCTTGCATCATTGCCCCAATCGCAAAAAGTGCTCCTGCTTTGGTAGCTGTCCATGGAGTGTCCAGTGAGCCTGCACAAAATCAAGAGACAGAGCATGTCTGCTCAGGAGGAGGTCACACTGAATTGAATTGATAGAGCTTCCTCTTGTGCCAGCAGGTAGAAGGTTGCAGGCAGAATCATGCAGCAGCCACTCCAATAGGCCCGGTCTTTAAGAGAAGTGCGAGTAATTTCAAGATATCCAATGGCTATTTCTACAGGACCTTCATGAGTCTTCCCCTTACCTGTAGATGCCAAGAATTCATGAAAACACCTTTTGAAAATGGCATCCATAGCTTGGGGAAGCCATCTTTGCCACTTGAAGCACAGGTGGCTTCTGGGGCACAGGGCACCTGCTACCAACTTCTGTTGGTGCCCAAACTTGGCCTCTAACTGTTACCCACCTAACCCAGCCTCAGCCTGCAGTTGAGATTACTGCAAAGCACTCTATGTAGGACCATCTCTGAAGACCGTTCAGAAGCTGCACCTTGTGCAAGATGTTACAGCCAGATTAATAACAAGGGTAGATGGTCTGAACATAGAACACCATCTCTGACCGCTTGTCTGAATGTTCCCAAACCCAAATCAAGCTGCTTGTTTTGATCTGTAAATCCAGAACTTGGGACTGATGGAGCACCTTTCCTGGAATGAACCTACTAAATGCCATACTCATTCGCTAAGACCCCGTGTCTGCTGCATGTATGGCTTGGAAGGTGACAACATGAGGCAGAGCCTTCTCAGTGGTGGCCCTTACACCATAATTTCTCCAGGAAGGTTCACCTGGTGCCAGCTGAATGCCTTTCTCTACTGTTAGGCCTATGGCAGAATATGATAAGGTTTTAAAGTCTTTAATTTGGGTCCTGGACTTCTTATTGCTCATTGTTTAGAGCTGTGTGTGCTTATACATCTGCAGGTAAACAGTTTTCATATTTTGCACAACATTGCATCTTTAAGATTCTTAATCTTTGTAAACTGTTGCCAGGATCTGCAAACCCTTGATAGGGCAAGAAGCAGGGACTTGAGGGGCTGGTATCAGGCCTGTAGGTGCTTGCAGGGAGGGGAATCCCAGCCCTCGCGGAAAATCATAGGAGGTGTTATAACAGGTTGTCTCATCCTGCTGCATTTTGTCCCGGTGAGGTGAACCTTTGTGGTGGCTGCTTCACGACCTTGGTCCTGCCTCTGGTTCTGCACTGACTTCACCCTTTCCTGGATTCTGCCTCTTTCGCTGTGCCTTTGCCAGGCATCTGCTCCTTGCTTTTTCCTGACTTTGCTTTTGCATCTAGTTCTGTCCCGTCTTGTCAGTATCTGATCTCTGCCTGGTCTTGCCTTTACCCTTGTCTCTGGACCTTGCTGGTATCTGACCTTCACCTGTCCTGGACTTCACCTGTCCATTCACCCAACATAACAGGCAAGCCTGCACGGTTACCATGGTTTTTACCATGATCTATCCAGCAGATGATCAAGTGCTTTCCACGTTGCCATAGTTTCCATTCCTCCTGCTCAGTCTTCCTGCTGTTGGCATGTATCCCATCAGTCACTGTGCTTGAAATTCAGTCCCAAGGTGCTTCACACCCTGCCTAGGACATCTGTCTCTTCCTTATTGGTCCACACATGGAGGCTGGATGGTTGAAACAGCTGCTATTGCTGCTACTCTTTCTAGAGGATTCTGGGGTAGTTGCCTACCAGGAGACTACAATCCTGGGTTTAGACAACACATTAAGCCATGCTGGTACAGAGAAACCATATAACAAACCAGTGGCTCTTATTGTGGTTTCTAATGAACAAATTTACTATGATTGGGTTCAGACAACACAACAGACTAGCAATGGTTTAAAAAAACCAAACAAACCATGGCTTGTTGCATTGCCTGAACCCTGTGACTGTCTTCACCTGTGCTTGACTCTGCTTTCACCTCTGTTGCTGTCACGCCTTGCTGCAGTCTGACCTGAGCTTGTATCTGCTTTTGCCTCTGCCTCTGGCCCTACTGTGCTTTGCCAAGCCCTCCATCTGCCTCCATCAGTCCTGGTCCTGGTGCTCTGGACATCAGATGCCTTCTGCTTACACCCCAGCGCTGGCAGCTGCCCAGAGAGTGTTGGCTACTAGGTGGTACAGAAAGGTAGTTAGTTGAGAGTTGCTATTGAAAGGGTCAGCATTAGCTTGCAAACGCTGGGTGCCATATTCCTCCCACGTTTTTTTCTGAATTTGGAATTGGAAAGGACTGCACGTAGCTGTAGAAACTCAGTGTCAATCTCTTGGAAGACAGGCTGCCCTTTAATTATTTCCCCCCTATGGCCATAGACCATTAACAAGCATGAAGCAGGGCTGTGGAAAATGTGCAAGGTGCATTCTCCATATACTACAAATACGTACATCTTTGGTCCTCCTGATTTGTCTGAAATAGTAGGAACTCTGCAGAAAGAAAAATATAAGCTCTGGTTAGAAATGGTTAATAGTGGAATTTAGTTACATTTTGTACTTCCAAAACACCTCCGGATAACCAGAACATGATTCTCTGTGCTGGATTGAACAATTATGGCCATTTTGCTTTGCTCTTGCTATGAGTTAATCAACAGATGCAACAGAAATTGACAAGAGAAACTGACAATTGTCCTGTGCCTTCCGATTCAAGGTGATACCTGGCAGCCAGACACCTGCAATGCACAGAAATCATGAGACAGAGCTCTAACTTCTCAGGAGAATCCTGAGTTTGGTTTCCCTGCACCTCTGCCATCTGTGCCTGTTGATCATCCGTGAAATAATGACATTCAAATGAACACAGAACAGAGAGGTCAGGAGTAAAACCCAAGCTTCATACACTTTAGCATTCCTATGGAATGGGGAAAGGTGTATTCACAGCAAAGGTACAGCTAAAATGCCATCTACAGGTTTCCCAGTACAACTGGTACTTTTCTCATGCTTCATTGGTGGAAGAGGCATTCAGGGCAACTCCTTGCAAACTCAGAGAGGTTGGGAACCTTCCAGTACAAATGGGAAACCTGTCTGCCCACCCCTGGTTTACTGGACTACACCGCCCATCATTGCTGTCTCGTGGCAATGCTGAGTGAGGCCAGGAGAGCTGGAGTTCAACCACACTTGAAAGGCCACAGGTTCCCCACCTCTGTAGAGGATTTTTCTTAAATAGGAAAGGGTAGGGTAAGAACACCATAATGAGTGTATCTTTATGAGTCTTCCTAGGAAAAAAGCACCTGCACCTCTGTCCTCGGAAGTGTCCTTTTTGTGGACACCTCTTTCTTGACTTAGACTTCCTGGATCTGCATTTATCTTTAAACTCCAGAGCCACTCAAACTCACCACACATGGCATGGCAGCAAACACAGATTTTCCACCAAGAATACGCCTGATGAGGAAATGAAACTGGCACGGGGCTTGCTTAGCTCATGGGCTTCTCCAACGCGCACGTCGGCAAGCTCAGCTTTGCCGCTTTCACCCATTACATTTTAGGGGTAGCAAAAACGGTGTACACGTGAACGTATATCCCTAAATGTGCTTCAGCAAAAGACACATGACCATAAACACCGTGCTCTTTCTTATGGTTTATTATTCCTCGCTGCTCATACAGCTGTATTTGCTGGAGCCCAGACTGTCTGTGCAAAGAAACAGAAACTGCTTGACTCATTTGCATGTTGAACATACCAAATATTTCACAAGCAGTACAGCGGATTATAACATGCCTGCATGTATATGGTACTTAACACTGGAGAGGGTTAGAAGCACTTGATCTGCATTTCCATAATCCTTAAATCGGCCCTTTAGGTTGTTCAGTATTGTTATTTCCATCTCATTCTGCAGAGGCGAGAGGCTGTGGCTGGACTAAACTGCATGGCGGTTTGTCCAGCCTGAGGCGAGATTTGAACCGAGCCTTCCTGGTTTACAAGTGGGCATCTTGCTCTGTGCTGGCTGCACAAGGGGTGAGATGCGAATCCTTCGAGCAGTCACTCAGAAGGGATCATCAATCCGCAGTCGGAAAGGAGGTCATTGCAATCTTCTAAGTCGGGGTGCATAACCAGGCCCAACCTGAGGGGCAATGCCAGTTTGGAGATGCTCCCACAGGCTGGCTTCCTATGCTGGACAAAGCCGAGGACAAAATAGGTGAAGCTAAATGCAAACAAGCTTACATAGAAAGCCACTGGGCCTTAAGAAAGACATGTCAACCTTTTAGAAAGGGGAAAGTACACAGAAGCCCATCAGGGGCTGAAAGGGACGTGGCTTTCTGGAGAACCCTGGAGGACTGAATGCAGAGGCCAGACTAAGGTTCTGCTCCCTGGTTTTATTACCTATTTTCATCTTCTACTCACGACCAGAAGTAGGGGAAGAGCAATTAGCCAGCCGATTCTGTGTTGCAGAATTGTGAGCCAGCGATTTGTTTACTTGCTGGCTTCTCCTCTCACCTGCCGGATTATTTTCTCGTCTCCAGTTTGGATTAAATCACAATTCAGACCAGCAAAGTCTGCTTCGTTCATCAGTTCAAGCTAGGATTCCAGACTACAGTTTGGAAAAGTTTCCTCACAACACAGAATAGATGTCATGGTAAACTGGTTCGACTCGAAGGGAGGTTAAGCCTACAACTGAGAGGAAGAAGTAAGTGGAGAAACGGAAGGGACGTGTGAGGAATCCACTTTGGAGGCAGAAATCCACCAGATTCCCTGGGCTCGGCTCCCTGGGCTCTAGCCCACGTGCTCGGGGCCACGAGTCCACCCACCCAGGATTTCACGCGGGATTTCCCCCTTCTGTGCAGGTGCTCGCTCTTTGCATAAGGACATGCAAGAAAAGCCCCGCTGGATCAGGCCTACGGTTCATTCCATTCACACGGAGCTGCACACAGGACCCCTCCAGCAGGACGGGTGCAAGGCCCCTCCTGCCCAGCCCCTCAGCAATTGGCGCAGGCAGGCAGGCCACCTCAGGCCAAGGAGGTAGCCAAGAGCCAGGAAGGCTAGTAGCCACTGGGAGCCTCCCTCATAAATCTCTCCAATCCCTTTTTGAAGCCACCCAAATTGGAGGCCACCGCCACTTCCTGTGGCAGCGAGTTCCATCGTTTAACTACTCTTCCTTTTATCTGTCCTAAGCCTCCCACCAGTCAGCCCCATAGGATGACCCTGGGTTCAAGTCTTATGGGAGAGAGAGAAAATCCATCTCTCTACTTACTCCACACCATGCATTATTCCAAACCCTGCTATCGAGTCTCCCCTCACTTGCCTTTTTTCTCAATTGAACAACCCCAGTTGTTGCAGCCCTTCCTCACAGGGGAGCTGCTGCGGCCCCCGAGCATTTCTGTGGCCCCTTGTGCTGCTGCACATGAGGCAGAAAAAGTTTGCTGGCTGTGCAGCTGGACTTCCCTGAGCATTCGTGGGCTCCTGCTCAGCTCGGCTCGCCTTCTCAGACAGGGCCAAGCACGAGAGGAAGTCCACGGACGTAAGGGAGATGGATCCCAGGTAAGGCCATCACAACCCTAAACACACTGGGAGGATTGTCTGAACGTCCTCACAGGTAGGAGGGAAGTTGCACGGATGCTATTCACAGGCCAGATGGGGCCCACGGGATGCATATCACCCACCCTTGCAAAGAAACGCTTCAGACAACATAACATGCTCAACGGCGGAGTGCGAGTGGTTCTTGAAACACGAGTTGTTGTTGAAATGTGGGTTATGGTGTAGTCTGGACCCAGCCAGGATAAGAAACCATGGTGAACAACCTACAGCTCACAACCCAAAAACAAACCATGGCTGGGTTCACATGACATGGCAAAGACTTGAATGGTACCCACAGCACTGTGGCTTCCGCAGGGCCCTGACCCATCCTCCCTTCTTCCTTACTCTGTTGCTCCCTGTGAACCTCAGCCGTCTTACTAGGATGCTCTGCTGAGGTTTTTAGGTGGGCCTTCCTTCTACTCCCCCTTGAGCATACCTGCATCTCCGCAACTCCTCCTAGCTGCTCCAGCCCCCAGATTTGACAACAACCCACACTGAACCTACACCCTGCGTGTTGGTTATTACACTGAAACCAACCAAGCTGCAATGAAAAAAGCTTTTAATTAAACTTTTAGACCTTTAGCTCGGGGGCAAACTACACATTACTTCAAAGACACGACTAGCAGGTATCTCTTTTCTTTTGTTACTCTAAAGTAAATTAATTTTGGATCATGGAACTAGTATGGGAGGGAGAGGTTTTTTAACTCTTACCCCTTGTTGTGGTCCCAATCCAGACTAGGACTCCCCCACTCCTGTGATTTTCATTGTTAAAAAGTAACCTGTTTGAATTTATTGTCTTGGGCAATTAAATTTCAGGTGTAGGACGCCGGTCTAGATTAGGATCACAGCAGGGGCAACTGGCTAAAGCCCCTCACTCCAGGTTCCTAACACTTAGTGGATTCTGCCTTTACTTTAGAGGTAAAAAAAAATTCAGGAAGACACTTAGCTGCTATCTGTGTGCTTAAAATATTGTGTCCTTTGTCACAATTGTGTCCTTTGGCTCCCAAACTGTTGGAAGGAGAAGTTTATCACAGCTACCGAGAAAGCCAAGTCCAAAAGAGAACTGATAAATTGTTTGTTGGATTTTATCTCTCTTTTTCTCTACAAGGAACTCAAAGCGGCCTACATCATTCACTTCCTCCTCAATCTTATCCTCACAACAACAGGCCTGTGAGGTCTGTGTCTGTGACTGGCCTGAAGTCACCAGTTGGCCTCATGGCTGAGGGTGGAGTAGAACCCAAATCGCCCGAGTCCCAGTCCCAGACCCGCACCCGTGACCGCTGCTCCACACTGGCTCTCTGACACACACTGAAAATGGACAGTGGCCCATAGCAAAGTGCTCAGCACAGGGAAGCATTTCACTACACAGGGCCAAGGTTTCTAATCACATGTCCCCCTGGCACACACACACACACACACCTGTAAGGGCACAAGTTGCCCATCCCTGCTTTAAAGTTATAAAAGTTTTCAGAAAGCATGAACTGTGGAAGTGCTCATATCTTTTCCTTTAAGTTTTACTTCTAAAGCAGATATTGCAAGCAACTGTGCAAGCACTGACAACCTGACAAAGAAGCACACATTGTTTTCTACGATTGGAAGTCGGATGCAAATTTTGCTAAAATACTGGTTCTTACCTTTTGTGTTGGTCCCCGGTGTCTGCATCAGCCTTCGGGTTTGAAACTGGAGGAGGCATCCATGACTGTCTGTTCCATGTTAATTAACGGAGAATTTCTTTGTATTATAACCTGCTTTATAACGTCTTGTGTTTGAACAACAGTAACATCTAAGGCAAGGTGGGTGCTGTCTAATCAATGGGTAAGTTTAAACCCCATTGTTTACATCCCAATTAAAATATAAAAGGACTTGGGCGAGCTTAACTGGAGTTTGCCTATTGTGATTTTCATTAATGCAAAAGCAAATCCTTTGGACGTATACTTCAGGGTTTTTGCCTCCCTACTGAGAATTTCTGAGGGCATCTAGCACTTTCTTCCTGGAATACAGTTGCCAATTTCCACAAAAGCAGGGAGAACCGAATGGCTAGCGTGTCTTCATATCTGCATACATTTCTAGTATCAGACTGTCTTTTGCTTGAAGAAGGCCCCTGACACCTCCACTTAAAGCATTTCAGGTCGCAAGGCTAGGACACAATGATATTATGCCATGCCCCCAAAGGAAGAATTACTAGGACTGCGTCTGGGTGGCCCTGATACACCTTCTGATCAAGCCTGTCCAAAGAAAGCTTCTTAAAACTCTCAGGGGCTTAAAAGGCAACTATCTTTTTAGTGACAGTAACAGGTTCACATGCCATGAGAAGCAATGCTTCATGGTTTCCATGGTATGCAATTTTTTGCCTGAATGTGCCTGATAGACAATCAAGTGCTTTCTACTCCAGCATGGTTTCTAGCTTCCTCACTCAGTCCTCCCCCTGTTGGCATATATCCCATCAGTCACCACACCTGGAATTCAATCCTATATTGGCTGGCTGAAGCAGCTCTTGCAGCTGCCACTCTTTCCACAGACCTCTATGGTAGCTGTATACCAGGACCATGGAAAGCACGATGCCAGGTTTGGAGGACTGGAGAAACCATGGTGAATAGAACAGCCATAGAATAGACTATGGTTTTTTATGGAGGTTTTGAAAAACCATGCTGAAATACCATGACAGGGTTCAGTCAATTCAACATACCTACCTAAGCAAGAAACCGTTGTGGTTTGTTGTGTCATGTGAACCCACCTCAACTGTTGCACTGCTAACCTAAATCTGTCTAGCACCACCCTTGGCATCGGCAGGATTTTCCTCCCCAAGTTTTTTTAAGCTCCTCAAGGATTTTGCCAAATCTGTATCTTACACTGGTGTAGGGAGCCATTAAATTAGATTTATTTAAAGTTTGTATAGACCATTCTGTCAGCACACACTCTCAGAATGGTTTACAATTATTTAAAACACAAAATACATATAATCCATATAATCACTTCTACTTGGGTCTATCAGGGATATGCAGATGATACCACTCTCATGGCAGAATGTGAAGAGGAACTAAAGAGCCTCTTGATGCGGGTGAAGGAGGATAGTGCAAAAGTTGGCTTGAAACTCAACATTAAGAAAACTAAGATCATGGCATCCAGTCCTCTCACTTCCTGGCAAATAGATGGGGAAGAAATGGAGGTAGTGACAGATTTTATTTTCCTGGGCTCCAAGATCACTGCAGATGGGGACTGCAGCCAAGAAATTAAAAGACGCTTGCTCCTGGGGAGGAAAGCTATGGCAAATTTAGACAGCATACTAAAAAGCAGAGACATCACCCTGCCAACAAAAGTGCGTATAGTCAAGGCTATGGTTTTCCCAGTTGCAATGTATGGCTGTGAAAGCTGGACCATAAGGAAGGCCGAGCGCAAAAGGATTGAGGCCTTTGAGTTGTGGTGCTGGAGAAGACTCCTGCGAGTCCCTTGGACCGCAAGAACATCAAACCGGTCAGTCCTAGAGGAGATCAACCCTGACTGCTCTTTAGAAGGCCAGATCCTGAAGATGAAACTCAAATACTTTGGCCACCTAATGAGAAGGAAGGACTCCCTGGAGAAGAGCCTGATGCTGGGCACAATAGATGGCAAAAGAACAAGGGGACGGCAGAGGATGCGGTGGCTGGATGGAGTCACTGAGGCGGTTGGTGTGAGCTTGAGTGGACTCCGGGGGATGGTGGAGGACAGGAGGGCCTGGAGGAATGTTGTCCATGGGGTCGCGATGGGTCGGACACGACTTCGCGACTAACAACAACAAGTCTGCAAATTTATCTTTTGAGTTAGTTGTACTCTTTACCCTTCTGGAATTTAAACATCTCTTTTAAAAGACTTGACTGAGATAATGATTAGAATCAAATTCTGCATTAAGAAAGCACTTTTTGCATAAACATTTAAGTCTATTAATACATGAGTTATACTCCAAATAAAATAGGACAGATACCTTTTCTTCTTCACAGGTGATATGACATTGCCTGTGTTGGCTGATATATCAGTCTCCTTGCTGGAAAAACCAAATAAAACACAATTTAAGTATTTTCAGACCTAGTTTGTGGAGATAAGTGCTGGAGATAATCAAGTATTATATGTATCAAGTATTACATATTATCCACCATTGGCTTATCTGTTCCTTTTCTGCAATTAATAATCTGTCTCAGCTGATGATATCATGGCTAACTAAAATGTTCAGCCAGGAAGTGGAAATACAAAAATAGCAATGCACATAGTTGGTTTTTCTCTAAAAGTTCCTGCTAAAGGATCCTCAATTTAAAACAATTGAACTTCACTTTCTTCCTTGCACCCTCTGTATAACCCTAATGACAACAACAACACAATATAAACAAATTTTAAGATTTAAATTTCATGGTTTCTAAACATGATCCAAATGGCCATCCCAGGGGCACTAAGTGGGTCATCCTCCTCGTAAGAGATTGAGGGATAACTATGATCAGCAAACAAACATCAACTGTGGCCCTTCTGAATCTGGAAACATCCAAAAACCTTGGGAATTGTGCATGAGTAGCTGTGTGGCGACCTACTGAATCCTTGGAAGCTTCCATAGATCCAATGCCCTGCTAAGTTTCTGTGGACAGAGGCACTGTTGGCCTCTCTGCCTGGCTTTTAAATGCCTTTGCTCTAGAGGGGCCTTTGGCAGGGCAGAAGTCCATGTCCCAGCCGTTCCTCTACCATCCCCTCCTTGCCCACTGGAATACCTCCTTTCCCTACCCTCTGAGGCCACACAGGCAACCTCAGAAGACTCCGCATGGTTCTTTTTGAATGGCGGTGAAAACACAGAGAAGGTGGTTGGAATGGAGCATCCTCCTCCTGAGCTTGTAAAAGTATTTACAGGCTAGGTGTACAGGGAGAGACTGCAAATAATTATGGTCCTCAAGAAAGCATTACAAGGACCAAAGGACTGCTCCTGCGATGACTCAGGCTTGTTATAGTTGCATTTGCCACATGGGTGTGGGCCATCGCCATGGGAGTGGAGCAGCTCTTGTGAGATCAGGCCAAGCCAGAGGAGGCCTTATACCTCACACCCATGCCTGGAACTCAGCAGATGGGTCATGACTCAAAGAAAGAGGCTTATGCCCACCTTCCATACCCCCAAGAAGCCCGGTTTTGTCAGGATGCAAGTTGCCTCTAGATAGGAAGGACCAGAATGGGCTAGGATAGGAGACATCATGGGCTTTCCATGTCTGTTGGTGACTTACTGTGCTATGGTGACTTCCATGAATGGGCTTTGTTGCAGGAAAAGGGCAGAACCCCCCCACCCCCGGTCCTCCTGTACGCCCACATAAAAATAGCTAATCTATAAAATACCAAAGCATTTTTAAAAACGCAGATGCAAAAGCCACATGGACTGGCAGAAATATGGAAAACAGCATCTCTTTGAGAGAAGACTACATAACGTACAGCTCCATCAACCTTCTGCTGAGGCACAACTAGAGCAAAAAGGAGAAGCAGGGTGTGGCTGGATGCAAATTACAATTTACCAGGTCAGACAAACTTTTAGGTCTTACATTCCAGAGTGGCTGCAAGGAAACTGGAAGGTTTCACTTCCATGATCAATGAACCACCATTCAGCATTATATCCATGACCTAAACTGTGGTTAATCCTAATTGTGGTTATTAAAACAAGCCACCTTCAGTTAAGACTAGCCAAAATTTGCTGGGTTTCAGACACACCACTAAATTAATTGTTACGTGCTGTCAAGTCATCTCCAACCTATGAGCGAAACCTCCCCAAAATGTCACATCCATTACAGCCTTGCTCAGCTCCTGTGAATTCCAGGCTGTGGCCTCTTTTATGGACTCCATCCATCTCATATTTAGTCTTTCTTTTTGTCTTCCACCTTTGACTTTCCCTAGCAAGTTTGTCCTCTCCAGGGAGTTTTGCCTTCTCATGATGGGCCCGAAGTGTGACAGCCTGAGTTAGAAATGGTAGAGGCTACGCTAGAAAAGTGGAATACACAAGCCACTTGCTATTATGTCACTCAGATGCCATTGTGGATCATGCGCAAAACGCTGACCAGTCATGTTAGAATCAAGGTAGGCACAGCTCAGCCTTGGTGCTTCCCATAAGGTTTGGTTTACTGGTCACCTTTGTAGCCTTCTGTTCCTCACCAGACCAATTTCATGCAACATGAATCCTTTCTGAAGTTCTGAATCCTGCAGGTCAGCTAGATGATGTTATATTTCCCATGTCAGCGTCAGTGTGTGGTTACACATCAGGAAGAGTATGTGTGGTTGCATTTTATTTGATTTCTATCAAAGCTGGAGCACCCTTTAACCAATAATTCAAATGCCTGGCTCATACCTACCTCTTACTTGCTCTGCTATCTAAACCAGGAAGCTTATTTGCCCTGTCAGCATCAATGTTGCCAGAAACCCTAAATAAAGATAAGTAGCAAAGTGAGTTCTCACTAAGAGTAGAAACTATCTTATCTTAAAAGACTGTCTGAATTAAAATGTCAACATCTACTATTTCCTAGCAAAGCAGAAAAAGTTTGCAGCCGCAGCTGCATGCAATTTTACAATGCTAATGAGAACAGAACAGAATACTCGCTGACTCAATTATAATGCTATTGCTTATTTGTTTGAAAAAGGTTCAAGTTTGCAGAAAGAGTTATTTGAATTAAGTTTTTCAAAATCAATGAATTATTAAATGTCCCAAGATTATTGTACATTCTTTTATAAACGAGTCTGGCAGTGGAAAACGTCAAATACTTGGACAAGTTTTTTAATGCAGATATAAAATGGTTCTGCAATCAAAGCAATCCCATATTGCTTGTGCATGTGGAACACGTTTCCACACCACCATCTCCAGACACAACCTTTTTTTGAACTATGGTACAATGTAAAGATGTCCGTCATATACAATTCCTGGCGGAACACAGTTTGGGGATTTACAGCCATTATGTGAAACCGAAGATGTGATGGGACCGGTGCTTAACATTGATTTCATTAATCCATTAGGTTTGCATTACAGTAAAGCACAAGTCCCTTCCTGGCCTTTATGGATTTTATAGTCTCTGCTGAAAAACATGTCAGGTAGCAAATGCAATCACATATGTACCAGTACCAGGAAGTTACTTCTGAATATGCATCTGAAGGTCTGTGTGGTAAGTGAGCAGAGCCTGCCAATCTTATAGCTCACACAGCCCTTGTTCTGCTGCAGAACAATTTTCATCATCAGTCTCATAATTTATTCCCAACTTGCTTTACCCTCCGGAAGGAATCCCAAAGCGACTAGCATTGCCAATTTATTGTTTTGTAATTAACTGTAAATAGAAAATGGTCTCTAAATACTCTTAACAAGTTAAAACACAAAATAACCTAAAGATGCAAATACTACAGTAAGCAAACTTTCAGTTCAGAACTTAAAGATCAGGTCTGTTAATGAATTCAAAATTTATAAATATGGTAAACCGACCCCAGAAGCTAAGATAGTAAGCTGCTTCGATGTATCATCAAAAGAGATTAATCCCCTGAAACTAGTAGGAAAAATGAGGCATATCCATTTAATACAATAGGTATCAGCATGTGTACCTCATGACCAAATTGAGAATTTTGAACCCAGGTCTGACGGGCCCAAATTTAATATGATTTGTTACATGATACCAATATCTCCACACATGATACCAATATCTCCACCAATATCTCCACACAGTAATCAAACCTGAATGAAATTATAGGCCTACCAGGTGGGTTTAAAGCCATCCAAGATGTCCTGTCACATCCACATGTTAAATAATGAGAACCAGTAAAGTAGCTGATACAAAACCATTACCTGTCTAAAGTACTATCAGATCTGTATCGGCTAAACAAAGCGTTTTGATCATCATTTTCATCTGTGGTCCTGTGATTAAGGAAGATTAATTACAGATTTATTGATAGCTGAAGAGGTATTTTAATGACTTTAAAGGCTTTCAGTCACTGAAGTATCCAATATCCTCCAGTTGAGTGACATCTGGCATTTAAGAATGATTTTTTGAATTCAAAAATAAATTAAAAGACTGTAATATTTCAGTTGAGGGGATATACTGAGGATATTTATTAAGTCAGAAGTTTACTTTGACTAAATATCACAAACAATCACCAATGAATTATCTTCATACTTCCAGCAACTCAAGAGAGTTGTCTGTTATGGGTCGGATCCAGACACACGCGTACTCAAAGGAACCTCAAAAACCAATGAGAAGTTAGCCATGTCTTAATTGAATCACTGGTTCCAGTGTGACCATGCCGAATAAGAAATCAACCCTGACTGTTCCTTAGAAGGACAGATACTGAAGCTGAAGCTCAGGTACTTTGGCCACCGAATGAGAAGGAAGGACTCATTGGAAAAGACCCTGATGCTGGGAACCATTGACAGCAAAAGGAGAAGAGGACGGCAGAGGATGAGGTGGCTGGATGGGGTCACGAGGGAGGTGGGTATGGGACTGGGGGGACTCTGGGGGGACAGGAGAACCTGGAGGAATGTTGTCCATGGAATCGCAAAGAGTTGGACATGATTTTGCGACTGAACAACAACAACAACGCTGAATAAGAATGGAATGAACCCTGGAGGTATACCTAACAATATTCTCAGCAGTAAATACTGCTCCAGTTATCTTCTCCAAACTAGCACAATTTATTCTAGATCAGGATGATTCTAATGAATTCTATGACTTGTTTTATTTCTACTTTTTTAAATATGAAAACAAGATATGAAGATAAAATGAAATCACTTTAAGATCCATGCACATTCAAACTGACAACAGCCAATGAACAATCAAAAGGTTCAAGAGGGAGAATAACATTATTTTTCATTTCTTCACCACCTTAAAAACAGGATTTGGCTACCAAATTAATTTGGGATGTCATGTTACGAATTGATTTTTCATCTTTTTTGGTACCTTTAGGAAACAGCAGGCATATCAAATCCATTTATATACTTGAAAGGCAGAATTATATAATGACTGTGTATATCAGATTTCATGACTCTCTCAAACTTCAGACCAAAGCAATATTTCATCACTATCAATTGAAGTGATCCTGACTGCTAATTAAGCCAAAGGCTTGACTTTGCTCCAGTACAACAGAGCAGGTGCTCATTACAAATTATTAAGCAGACCAAACAAGAGATGCATTGCCTGCATAATGTACCACACTTTCAAATAACGGGGGTGGGGAACATGAGACTGTACCTGTGTAAACCGTCTTGCGATTTGTATTGATTAAGGACCACTCTGCCATAGTTCTCATCAGTGCTGCAACAGACCAAGCATTTCATATTTATATTTATTTACATCATGCATACCCAAGTCAAGGCCAATGGGAAAACATAGCAAAATACAAAAGGACAGTATTGTTAACCAACCACAACAATAAAACCACGATTGTTCTTGTGCTCAGGGAAGGGTTGCTGAAATGAACATGGCTTTCGCAGATCCTGAGCACAGTGCGCCACTGCGGCCTGCCTGGCATTTGCTGCTGGGGAATGCCACAGACTGGGAGCTCATGCACGAAAAGCACAACTCTGGATGGATTCCCAGGTTCATGGGGAACCTCCAGAAGGGCCTCATGGAGGCTTTGCATGCACCGCACTTGAGGAAAGCAGCTTGTAGCGCTGCTCCAAGTGGCAGGAGTCGGACTAATCGAGACTAGTCTGACTAATCTGACTAGACTAGTCGGACTAATCTAGACTAGTCTTTGCTAGTCTAGATTTGGCTGTCTCATACACTGCTGTTATTTAGGCATCAGTTAAGTACCTATTTATCTGAGCCATGGAAGTATAGGCAACTGTTGCATTTGTTTATCTATCGATGGATGTTTTGATGGTTATATAATGCTAGAGTGATGATTTTGATGTGATGTGACGTGCTGCGTTCTGTAAAGGTTGCTAGACTCCCTGGGCTCTTTCTGAGCAACGTGTACTAAATAGCAAGTTACCAGCCAAGCTCTCTCGGCCTCCCTGTTGCACCGCATGAGCACAGAACTTGCTTTCCTGCAGAATCGGCACTCCCTGTGACTGTGCATTGCATGAGATGAGAAGTTAGATAACTGTGGCAAGCTGTCTTTCAATTAACCTCATCCGTGTTAACTGATCGACTCACTGAGGAATTCTTGATAAGGTTTGGAGGCACCCCGGGGTTCCCTGGAACACAGCCCAGAAATCACGCAGCAAACCTAACCATTGGGTGTAAAAAAACTGGTTGTAACAGATTCTGTAAGGATGATGGAGATTAAACTGGTACATTCCAGATCTCTTCTACTTTGATTCATTCTTAGAACTGCCATCTGAAGAGAAGCCCTGTGAAGTTTACATGCCTCGCAAGAGACGAGGCCCTGAAAGCTTTCACTAAAGCAACCTTAAACATTCCATCTCCTGAGCGACCCATGTTTGATTTAAACCTCTTCCACGAGACTTTGATATTTCCCTTTGATGTGCAGTGCTTTTCCCTGGGAGCTTTGTTACAATCACACCCCAAACCACACACACATCTCTGTATCGTGCTTCCCAGTCCTCTTCTCTTTGAACCTTGTAGCTGTGGCAATTGGAACACGCTCTGGCAGGAATCTTGGAAGCAAAAAGGTTCTCCAATCGCTGCAGGATGTAACACTTTCCTGTGGCAGTTAATGAGGACTTGTTTGTCTGGTGCAAAGATGGGCAACATGTAGGCCAAAACATTTTCAGGGCCACGATTCCCGTCAGGCTAGTCAGCCTAGCCAGTGGTGAACAAGGCTGAGATCTCTAAACCAAGACCCCTGAAGGGCCGCAAATGGCCCACTCTCATCCAAGGACACAATTCTTGCTGTGGGTCAAGGGTCTGAAGACCATACAGAATGGAGAACCCAAATGCCACATTCCCCAGGGAAAAGCACTGCGGAGAGTCAGAAATGGTTGGGGCCAGAGGCACACACACAAATTCACCCAGCCATGTGCAAAATGCACCCAGGGGAAAAGGTTGAGCAGGGGTTGTGGGACCCCTCTTCCCCACTGAGATGATTTTTAGCACCAGCTGAGCGGTGGGGGAGTGGTCATGAGGAAGGCTTTTGGGTCAGCGGCTCCTCGGCACTGCTTTAAAAAATTTAAAGATAAAAGAAGAGTCTTGCTGGATCAAAGCAAGGGTTGAGCCAATCGGGCTGCCTGCTTACAATCAACCTTCCAAGGAGGGCCTCATGCCATCCCTAAGGCTTCCTTGAACAGGAAAATTAAATCAGTTATTGTAGTTCAGAACCACTGCTAGATTCATCCTCTGTACCGTTGTCTAATGTGCCCCATGCAGCTGTTTCAGTAATTCCAAGAAAATGCTCAGGTGATGAGCTTCTTCCCTTACTTTTCTTCCTCTGGTCTTTTCTTTATCCAGCTGTTATCCTGTAACAGGGTCCTTCGCTTGTTGACCTCGTTAATAACTTGTTGTCTGCTCTTCACTGCAAGAGATGCATTCTTTGTATCTATTAGGGCATAGACAAGGATATGAGAGATGTTACACAACAGATTGGTCTAGCCTTCGATGCCCGGTGAGCAGGCCTTTTCTGCCGCTGTCCAGAGACCGCACCTCGGGAGAGCCGTCTGTCTCCTTCCATTATGCTCTTTCACTTGAAGCCGGGGACATTTCTGTTCTGGTTGGCCTTTGGACGATTCTATGTTTATGCTGTGCCCCTTGGTGCTATCCTGTTATTTGCCCTCTCCTTTTTGTTAGCTTGCTTTTAAATATTATTTTATATTGATTGCAAATGTAAGCCACATCGGATGCTTTTAAATGAAGCAGAAAGATAGGCTATGAATGCTTTTAAAACGAACAAACAAATGAATTCATGAATCAACTCATCCATTCACAATCTTGACCTATTTTTGTTGCAGTCAGGCACTAGAAAATGATCTCCAACCACTTTGAGGAAGAACCAACAAAGTGTCCATTGAGATCCCCCCCCCCCTCTCTCTGTCACACACACATGGACACCACTTAACTGGTACATTAAGTGATGGCTTGCAGGCATGGATGATCCATCATTTGCTACAGTTAGAATTTTCATTCCACCTCTTTGCTTCAGTTACAGACCCACGTACTTAACTGTGAGTCACTCAGTGACGAAACAAGTGGTAAGACATGCATTTGTGAACCAGGCCAGATAAGCTAAGATGGAAGGTACTATTTCTGTTCCTTCTACAATGCAATACTGAGGATCTGATGTTCAGATCCAAGATAAACATGACAACAAGCTAGCAAAAAACAAGATAAGGAAAATCAAGAAGAGCAGTTGAACAATGTCAACACCTGCCCATGCATTAATAACATGAACCAGCTACTTAAAGGCAATGCACCTTTAACCTATCAGTGGGTTAGATTCAGACTTACTCATAGGTTTTAAGTTAGCAAGATATATGGAAATAAATGGGACTAAAATTGGAAATGACTAACTTTAGTCCTTGGAGGTAAAAATGACCAAAGTAAAGCTTTCATTGCAAGAAGGCCAGACTCACTGGAGAAGACAATCGTGAGGAGGAAGACCCAATATGAAATGGATTGCATCCATGAAGGAAGCCTCAGCCTTGAGCAGGCAAGAGCTGAGCAGGCCTCTTAAGGACAAGACATTCTGGAGGACTTCCATTCACCGGGTCACCAGAACTTAGAGACAACTTGATGACATGAAACAACACCAAACTCGAGTCCTACTAGATTCAGTGTCTCTGATGATTTTGAGTTCCATTGATTGCAATGAGTCTTCTCCAAATATGACTCAAACTGGCTACAACCCACTAAGTTTAATTTGAGCTATATGGGACAAGTTTATCCATCCTGAAGGTACTGTTTTCTATTATAGCTTCTGCATGTTATTTCCAAATGCACCCAGCCTGTGAGAGGATGACTATGTACTGCAAACAGTATCTCAAGCTTAGGGCGGTGGGTGTTTCAGCATCTGGGTTAGAGAAGGCTTTCAAAATAAGCTTGGCATTTAAGTACCTTTTTACACAGAAGTAATTCCAAGTCTTTTCAGTGTTAAGGAGCAGTAGTACTTGGATGCATTTCCACCCATCTATAAACCAAATAGATGGATGCATAACCTATAATCTATAAATAAGAATAATCACGTCGCTGAATATGAAATCCTATTTATCAAAAAATATAAATGGCTAGAAACCATTTCAGTCAATCTGTATATTTCAAATGTTTTTGGGAAAAGGGTGGGGAGGTTATATTATTTCTCCCTATCTTTTAAATTACCCCAAAGAAGCAAGATGAAAAGGGCAACAACATTACCATTTTTGCTAGGGGATGGTTTTCCTGTAGTGAATGTTGTCATTTTCTTCAGAGACGTATCCTTGAGTGTGCACTGAAAGAAAGTGAAAAGTACAGAGACTGAGTGTTAGTCTACAAAGGAAGAAACCCAATCCAGAAAAGAATGTGAGGAGATAAGGAGACTGCATCCAATTCTTATTCTTCATGGGGCAGCTTTAAGAGGAAACTTAGAAAACAAAAGTACCCCACTGGATCAGCCCAAAGGCCCACCTGGTCCAACCAGATGTTTCTGGGAAGCCCCCAAACAGGGCTTGAACCCCTCCTAGACCACTCCCAGCTACTGGTCTTCAGTCTCATGCTGCCTTTAAACCTGGAAGTTGCATGTAGCTGTACTCTATTTTTAGTGGCAATTTAGGCTGCCAAGTTTACACATTCTGCAGATGCATGGATGGGAATTCCCTGCTTCTTGGGCATGCTTCCACCAACACAGGGCTGACTCATGGACATTGCCTGCATCCTATCTGACAAGGCGTTCCTTGTTTTCTCTGGGAACTGTCGCCTTGCACTTGTTGGGGAGACCAGTCGCGCTCCAGATGCAGGCCAAGCAAGCAGGAAGGTACTCACGATTTCCTATTGCCTCATGGACTGCCCACCTTCCCATCAAAAGCTCAGGTACAAAGAAATCTGAGATACCCCTGGATGATGTCAACTACACTCAAACTGGCTGGAAATCTACATTTGATAAAGATGAAGTGACCAGGTTTCTCCATCCACTAAATGGTTGGGTCAGGGAATTATGAAAAAAAGAGAGGAAACAACTCTGGATTTAACACAACCATTGAGAAATGGCTGGCATACAAAGATTGCAACACTTCCACATTTGGTTTTGCACTGAAGCACCATACTGGAAGCATGGGAAGGCATCTTTGTGCATTGCCAGCACTGGTCTACTGCATACAAAACTAGTTAATACTAAGTCCCTCTTAGGAATCCAAATAAGATTCCAGAAAACTAGGGTAGGGCTCAATATTTGAGGAAATGCCAGTAAGATCAACTTTCAGTTTCCAGGACTTTTTGGCAGCAAGCATCCATCAAATTCTAACGAAATAAATCCACTTGATTTTAAAATAATCACTTGATTGAAAAGGTAACATTTAAATTGTGTATTATTGCCGTTATTGCAAGAACCAAGGTAATGAACCACAGTCCCCCGAATTTTTGACTCATAATAAATCCACAACCCATAAAGTTCCTATTTTAACGGAAAGTTGCATAGATCATCTGTTCTATAATGCTTTTAAAACAAATATTTCATATATTGAGAAAACCAATTGGATCGGGGTCAGAAAGCCTTGCTCACTGTAGCAATTCAGTGTGTCTGTATAAGATTTAGAATCCAGCTTGTTGACCATGAAAATACTAATTTTGCCTTTGATTTATCTCTTGCTACAAAAGTGTTCATTGACAAGTGTAATAGAACATAAGACTTGTAAGCTTTGGTTTCACCCACTAAATAAATAAATAAATAAGCTCCAAGCTGCAGTGAATTCTGTAAGACATCACAAAATGCCTACTGAGCATTCTCCCAACCTGGAGTATTTCTTAAGAATCCATTTTTTTAAAACCATGAGATAAACATCTCGGCTTCGAGTTTACATTGCCTCAGAAACTGCTGTACTGTTATTTCCAAAGCAAGGCAAAAGTAAAATAGCTGATCCTTTAAAACAGAGAAAGAAATATGGAAAATCCACATAATGCTAATTCAATTTTAGGAAGGTGCAATAGAAACTCTCATAATCCAAAATTTCCTCCCACAAAATGGGGCTTGCGTTGTGCCAGCATGCTGCTTTTTATCCCTTTTTCAAGCTTGTCTAGTAATCGGGGCATTTGGGGCCATGTGTGTTCCAAATTTCAGCTTTCTAGCATTTGGTGCATAATTCATGCTTTTCTTTTTCAGGGGAAGTGGTTCATATTTCTTGTTTTCAGACCTTCTAGCAAGTGGAGTATCTCAAACTATTAGGGGCAATATTAAATCATATTCAAAAAAAGAGCCTGAAATGGTAACTCCTCCAATTCTTATTTATTGCATTATTTCTCACAGGAAATCCAGTCAGCTTTTTTCTGCCAGGACTGTAGAAGCTCTGTGGCCTAGCCTATATAAATTCCCCTTAGTTTTAATGTTCATAGTAACATGATTTCCTCACAGAGTCTCAGACTCCCAAAGTGTCTGGGAACATTGGGGGGATTAGGGGACTTGTGGGTTCTACTATCACTACAGCCTGGCATCAAAATGCAATGGAAGAGAAGGGTGGGTTTCATATTGATTTGAATTAATTTGGAATCGAGACATGGTGAAGAGAGGAGGTACTTAACAGTTACACTACTAGCAATGTTCACAACTCCAAATGTCCTTCAATTAGCGCTAGCTGTCTTCTACTGCTACTTCCAGATGGTTTTGCTCTCTCTTCTTCCCACAGAGGGACTATGAACAATCCAATAAGGATAAAGTACAACCTTACAAGGATGAAGTACAACCTGGAGGGACAGGATTGCTTGAAATCGAAATGCAAATGGTCAAGGAACACCTAATAACTTTGAATGAGTTCAAATCTCTAGGGCCTGATGGACGGCATCCTAGGATAATAAAGGAATTGGCAGAACCACTGCTTATTATCTTTGAGAAGTGGAGGATGGGTGAAGTGCCTGATGACTGGATGAGAACTAATGTTGTCCCTGTCTTCAAAGGGAAGAAAGGAGGCTCCTAGAAACTATGCCAGTTAATCTGACATTAATCCTGGGAAACTTCTGGAGCAGCTTATAAAGCAGTCAGTTTGCAAATACCTTGAAAACAATGCAGGGATTACTAGAAGCCAATATGGATTTGTCAAGAGCAAATCCTGCCAGACTAATCAGATCTCATTTTTTGATCAGGTAACCTCTCTGGTGGACAGTGGGAAAGCTGTGAACATAATCTATCTTGACTTTGGCAAAGCTTTTGCCAAAGGGCCCCATGATCTTCTGATTAAAGTGAGCTAGAAGGAACAACTATCAGATGGATCCACAGTTGGCTACAGAATCAGAATCAAATCCGTGCTTATCAATGGCACCTTCAACTTTGGGATAAGTAAAGTGTGGGATACTGCAGGGTTCAGCCCCAGGTCCAGGGATCTTCAACTCTTCTACTAATGCTTTGGATGAGGAGGTACAGGAAATATTTACCCAATTTCAGATGATATAGTAAAAGACAGAGGAGAGAAATTATGTGAGATAACTAATATCCTGGAATACAGAAACAAATTTCAAAATGCTCTCGATAGTTTGGAAGCAACAGAATGAAACTGTATAGGGACACATGCCAAATTCTGCACCTAGGAAAAAGAAAGCAAATACACAGCTACTACATAGGTGGGGAATGCTTGACTCAGCAGTACGGCAAGTGAGAAGATCTTGGAATTGTTGTACATGGCAAGCTGAATGTGAGTCAATAATGTGATACGGTTGCAAAAGGCGGGGGAGGGGTGCCGCTTTCGGGTGCATTTATAGAACTACCACTTTTGCATCACATGAAGTACCAGATCTCACCTCCTCAGTGCTGCTAAGGCCTTATCTGTATCCAGTTCTGGGCAGCACAGTTTAAGAAAGTTGCAGATAAACTGGAAAAATTTCAGAGGAGGGCAACAGAGATGACCAGGAGACTGAGAACAAAGCCCTGTGAGGTGAGGCTGGAAGAATTGGGTATATTTAGCCTTGAGAAGACTGAAGGGAAATATGACAGCACTCTTTCAATACTTGTCACACAGAAGAAGGCCAAAATTTCATCTTCTCTTCTTGATCAACCCAGAGCTCAGGACATGGAATAACATGCTCAAGTGACAGGAAGCCAGATTCTGGTTGAACAGCAGGGAAAACTTCCTAACGAGCAATACGACAATGGAACCAATTACTTAGGGAGGCATTCAAGATCTTTGGAGGTCCTTTACTTTTGAATCCTATGTGGAGCAGGGACCGAAATTACAGCATCACTGGACCTTTCCAACTCTCCTATTCTGTGATTCTATGAGATCTTAGAGATTGAGTGTAGGAAATAAAAAGGAAAGGCAGAAGTTCAATGGGAATCACTCTGTATTCATATCTTGCGCTTTTGTCTTAATCTTACCTTAATGCTTACCTTTTGCTTTTATAACCCAGCCTGTTTGGGCAAGGGAGTAGTAACAGGGTGTGACAATTAACAAAGGAATGCTGCCTTTGGGGAAAAATGAGCTGACATGGAGAAACATAAAAATTACTAATCATAGGAGGGGAGCAACTCTAGCTTTAGAATCAGCATCAAATTACAAGGTGGAAAAGAGCACACCTGGGAAATACGTTGCATGGTATTCCTGCATCAACCAATTTCTGGTCTGGCAGGCACATTTCAAGGGTTCAACGCATGATTGACCTATATCCTGTTATGGGATCCATCGACCTCAGTGGTGCTTACTCACCATACAAATGCAGAGTGGGAATCAGTCTGTCAGAACAATGCCGATCACAAAAATTGCCCAATACTGTGGCTGTGATATAATTTGTAAATTTTGAGCCTGTATTTTACATTGTGTGTGCATGCTCGCTCTCTCTCTCGCTCTCTCTCTCTCTCTCTCTCTCTCTCTCTTTCTCTCTCTCTCTCTCTCACACACACACACACACACACACATGGATCTCCTGGCAGCAAGTGAGGTCTGGGTTTAGCCACAGTACATAAGCAAAGTTTGTAGCAAGAACTTCCGAATGTTATGGCAGAGAGATCTTTTGTTATGGAGAAGACATTTGTCCAGATGGTTGTCATTTTTCTAGCTCAAACAGACAGTCGTGGTGACAAATGGTCAAATTGTGTTTTCTTTTTACCATTGTTGGTCTGTCAGGCTGACTGAACTATGGCAGTCTGGTCTCCAGAAACCATGATAAGAAACAACAGTTTGCTCTATGGTGTCACTGTGCCACCATGGCTTACTTTGTAGTCTGAAATCAAACTGTTCCCACTGTCCTGGTAAGAGTGGCAACCACAAGACCATTCCAGCCATCTAGTCTCTATGTGTGGCCCAGTGAGGAAGAAGCAGGCAACATACGTAGGGAGCCATGGCACTGAGCATCAGGCACAGTGGCTGATGGGATACATGCCAGCAGTGGGAGGACTGAACAGGGAGGATGGAAACCATGGTCAAGTAGAAACCACTTGATCATCTGTCATGTAGATCATAATAAAACCTTGGTAACCACACAGGCTGCTTGTCACGATGTGTGAACACAGCCAGTTTCTTACTACAGTGTGTTCACCAGTAATGCTCTGTAGCAGAATGGTTCATGCTCACACCACTGGATTCAAGTCTTGCAGTACTTTTGGGCCGCTGGGGCTCATTCCATCTACACACTGCTTTTGGCAGTGGTCAAACCATGCGTTATCACCCAAAGGACACATGAGCAGCCTAGGCCGAACGACAAATCCTAGTGAGGTCCTTTGAATTGTACCAACGTACATTCAGCACTAAGATCTCCTTGGAGCATTTGCAATAAGCAACTTGTTCCCGGATAAGCTCAGGAACTTCTTGGATTCATCCAGCTGTTCCCACAATGCAGTAGCACCATCCAGGTGCAAGTCGAACACCTCTTTGGGCTTCCACGGGAGGTCGTTGAGGCCCCATCGGTGAGGGTGTTCAAAGATAGGCTGGACATGCACATGGTGGGCATGTCATGAGCGGAGCCGGCTGGTCAGACTAGATGGCCCGGGAGGCCCCTTCTGACTCGCTCTGTTTCTATGTTTCTATGTTTCTTCCTCACCACTTTGATCATGAACAAGGACAAAATACCTACAGGGCTGCACGTTTTCCATCCTGGGCTAAAATAAAGTTGGCAGGAGGCTTACGGGGGCCAAACGAGACTGCGGCTGCCACTTAGGGCGATCCCTGAAGCCTTTGCAACATTTTTATCCTCCTGTCGAGTGAAAAATATCAACAAGAGGCCCCACATTTCTTGTGTGCAAATAGGGTGGTGCATTTGAAGCAGTGTTTTTCTTCAGTCCAGTCCTACTTTAAATGGATGACGTTACAAATAGTTGCTGTTGTCCTTCTGTGAGGAACCCAGGAATTCCAGGTTTATGGATTAAAATAAACTCCCCCTGCTGTTCTAAGTAAGTCAGCTTGGCTCAGCAGTGCACAAACTCTCTGACCATTTTTGTCCAATCTGCCACGGAGGTTACCAGAGGTACTTCTCTGGTTTTTCCTTCTTCCCAGCAGCTTCTACTCATTGGAAACTGTGCATTACTCTACAGTGTTAAGCTGCACACCCAGAGCCGTAACAAGCTGCTTTGTCGCCACTCTGCTTATTGTCTACTGCCTATCTTTCCATCTAGTGCCTTGAAAACATATTTAATAATTACGAAATGGAATGAAAACATCACCTTGCTGAATCATCTCAGAATAACTATATCACAGAATCTCTGACTACAGTTTGTATCCCGTCCTGGTTTCATGTTGTGTTACTGTGACATCCTAGTGACATCCTAGCCAGCCAGTTCTTGTATTAGAGAAGAAGGGACTCAAGATTTCTGGGAAGAAGACTTTCCTTTCAAGTGATCCTGACTGGGGGTGAAAACACAGGCTCAAGGGCATTGTCTTCACAGCCACATTGGGTTATTAGTTCTAAAATCTCCAAGATTAAAAGCAGGTTCTGTCTCAAACCTATGCAGGTTTATGTTTGAAAAAGGCCTACAACCCCCACCATGCCGGCTTCTGCAGGTCCTTTTTCTGCCTAAGCTTGCACAGGATTGTGCCCTTGTAGTTCTCCTAAAAAAGTGAGATTTGGACATCTTTGCACCCCCTGCCCCCATTTCATTCCTTGAAATCTTTGTAATTACATTGTACCCTTTCCCACGCTTTGTGTACTTGCACTGTGTGCTTTCTGGGGCTGTGATTGTGTTTCTGCATCTGTCCTGGGAAAGGTTCATTTGGACCCCAACGTGATCCATCAGCACACTTCTGCGGGTGTGCATTTGCACAAGAGGTGCACCCACAGGCCTTGTGTCAGGGCTCCTCCATGCAAGAGTAGGAACTATTTTTCCTGTGCTGCCGAATGCCAGAACTGGGATATTATGAGAGACACAGAGCCGTTGAAATTCCGCATCCTTTTCTCTCATCCTTGTACCACACAGGGCATGTCCACACCACGCTAGCCCACACATGGCAATAAGCCAAGGTGGGTGGGTTGTTCTGTAAAGCCATGGTTTGCCGGACAGACGACCAGGCTCCCCATGGTTGTTTGCCCTCTCTCTTTTCCTCTGTCTGCTTTGATCATTCCACAGGGATCCCAGGGATCCCTGATCTCTGATTGGACAACCAGTGACTGCCAAGTGGCACACTGCAGGGTTCTCGCTAGTCGGCCATCCCTCATTCTTTATGTCCCAAATATGAGCAATTAGAAAACGTCTAATCAGACTTACGCAAGCGCACAACTCTCCCTTTCATGGGTCCCAAATAGCATGCCTTGCCTTGCCCGGATAACACCCTGAGGGGGACGGGGTACACACGATCAGCATGGAGCAGGCATTGACCCAAACGGACGACTGAAGGCTTTGCTTTTGGCTTTGGTGCCTCCTGACACATGCCAAAGGCCAGCTGTCAAGGGAAGCTTTCATGCCCTTTGCTCATGAAAAGAAGTTAAGTGTTGATGCATTTCAAACTATGTAATGGATAAACCAACCTTATGGGTTTCCCACAGGCTTAGTACCAAAACCTTGCTGTGTTTCCGAAAACATAAGGGCAGTTCACATAACTGTTCACACTGCAAGGGAGTGTTTCGCACAGCAAAGACATGATGTGTAGACATCACACAACTCTGCGCATCCATCTGTAGGCATCTCTGCAGACATTTCTGGGAAACGCGGCCCTAACCTGTTTCCTGGTATGTGGACACAGGCGTGTTGCTGGCTGCAGGTTTCATTGGCCCAACACATTTTCCCTGATCATGTGTGGCTGGGTCCACTCAATCGTATGTGGACACACTTTTATTGAAACATTAGTTATAAAGGAGAATATTATTATGAATTTCTCTATGAAAAAGGATCAGGTGGTAATTACTTAGGCTTTTCCACCAGTGACTTCTAGAGTCTGTTTTAAATATGCTTGGTGATTTTTATAGAAGCCGTGAAATTCATTATACTTTATTATTATCGTTTTGAAAGTGGTATCATATTTAGAGAGACCTCTTGAGCATTCGCATAATTTCAGTTTGATTAATTTGCTAATTTCCAAAGCAGTGGTGTGAGAAGTTGCAGCCCCATCTGCCCACAAGAGTCCCATGGGGGGGTGGGGGGAGAGGAAAAAAGTACAGGAGAAAAGGAAAAATTTGCTGTCTTTGCCATAGAGCCTCATTCCTAGAGTGTCCCCAGAACATTCTAGGAAGTTCCCAGAGCATCCCGGATGGCTTCAGATGGCTCCCTAGGATGTTCCATGGGACTTGTTCTTAGAGTTTCTTTCCTTTCCAGGCATCAGAGACAGGATAGCAAATTTTCTACCACCCCACATCTGCCTGCTGCCTCTACAAAGAAATAATATCCTGGCATCTACACACTCCTGTTTAAGAAGTGACATCTTTTCCTCTGCAGCCATTTGCAAATAATTTTACAGGCTCACACACAAACATGCATAGAGTGATGACGAGGATATGGCTTCCATATTCGTAACTGAAAGACATCTAAAGATTAAAGAAAACAATTCAGGAAAATGTTATATGGTGACCCCACGCTTTAGAAATCTAGAAGGTACAGAACCAAATTAAACATGATGTTGGTGCTAGTTACTGGGTAAAAGCAGGGCAGGTTGGTCACTCCTGTATTGGTGGGGTTCCTTACCCATTGCAGCTTTTATCCAGAGCATTATAGGAGCTATTCATGGTGCTCCATGATGGTGGGGATGGAGCACCATGGGGGATGGAGTTCTTCTTTGGGGGATGGAGTTCAGGGACAGCCTCTCCTATCAAGCAGCCTTCTCCAACCTGATACCTTCCAGATATTTCAGACTCCAACTCTATTGAATATGCTGGCTGAGGCTGATGGGAGTTGAAATCCAAAACATCTGAGAGGCATTAGGTTAGGTGAGACTGCTATAAGGAGGGGGGCAGTATTAATAACATATCTGGAGAACCGGGACAGAGAGGAATACTGAATTCCTCCACCTGGACTCCCCTTTTAAACTTTTCCCTTGTTCATTTTTCCCAGGAGAAGTGTGGAAGACTCACCAAGAAAGTGAGGGAGAGAGGTGGGCAGGAAAAAGATTCAGCAACTCACCCCATCCACCTTCAAATCTCACCCGCTTCCATTCTGCAAGCAGGTAGTCTGCCGCTGTCACTTTTGCCCCTGGGTCAATGCAAATGTTGCTGCCTTCTAAAAATCCACCTTGGTCACTCTTCAGAACAAAGGAGAGAGCCAGTGTGGTGTAGTGGTTAGAGAGCTGAGCTGGGACTCAGGCGATCTGGGTTCGAGTCCCCGCTCAGCCATGGAGCCAACTGGGTGACTTTGGGCCAGTCACAGACTCTCAGCCCAACCTACCTCACAGGGTTGTTGTTGTGGGGATAAGATGGAGGAGGAGAATGATGTAAGCCTTGAGTCCTTTGTAGGAAAAAGGCAGGATATAAATCCATACATACATACATACATACATAAAAAGCAATATTTGCACATGCATGTTCTACAGACAAATCAGATCCTCAGGCTCCACTCTCATAACTTCCACACCTCAAGTTTTTTTGCAGATTGGTAGGATATACTCTCCCTTGCATTTAGGGCTCCTGCTGTATTAGGACCTGCTGGCCATAATTGTGGGTTGCAAACATGAAAGGGAAGGTGTGAGGGCTGGCTGCAAAAGTCTAAGGCTGAAATCCCTTGTCTATTCATAGCAAGGCAAGCTCCAAGAACTGGTTTTTCTGGATTTGGGAGGAGAAGGCTCTGCTTTGAAAGACAAATCTTTAAAAGGTACCATGGAATCAGCTAGTTACTGTCAGAACGCTGATAGCAATTTTCATACTCTCCAGGTGTTACTATTTCTAGCTGGTACAATTTTTGCACAATTTGAAACGTCCTTATTTTGAACAAAGAAACGTGTTCTTGTCGAAATAGTTTTGCTTTATTTAACACTTTGTCTTTAAAATCATGATTACTGGGTTTCTTATATGCCTCCTGTGAAAGCAAGCTGTTCCAACGTTCCCCATAAGATGCAACCAGGTATAAATTCGTGCTACCATCTCCTTCCACACATGGCATCATACTGGGGCTTATTATGAAGTTGCCTCTCCAAGCCAGGTGGACACAATCATTTAAATAGCCACCACCAACAAAATGAGGAATTGGTCTGAAAAATCAATTGTACATGCAAGTTTTCTAAACTCTGTTGTGATCCTGAAAACCCAGCTTTTTATGTTTTGAGATTCTATCTGAATACACAAATGCTGAAGATCGTAACAATCCCAGCTCGCCAGTGTCTCTTAGGTTGGCTGCTGCCAGTCAAGCATCACTTGCAATAGTTTGACCCATAAACACTTCCAGCTCGTATTAAAACCAACGCTTACCTCTTTCTACCATGAATGAGAAGATCCAGCAGCTGACACCTCTGGCAATTCAGTTATGTGCTGCAGTTCCCAGAAGAACAGAATCGTTCTTCATCTGGGTGTCTTAACAGCTCTGAGGCTTCTCCACCAGAGGCTGAGTCACTTGGGGAGAAGGGAGGCGTGGAAAAGGGAGTTCACTTTGCACACATACCGTTCAGTTAAAACCCACTTGCAGTTTTTGCAGTCTAGTGTTTGTGGAGGAAGTACACATACAAAGCGTGGAACAGGTTGGAATGGATAAAGGCACAATATAGATGAGAGTTTTGCTGTGAATTGTTTTACATATTGCATCTCTCAGGGTGACTTCAGACTTTTTAATAGTGGATGATGCTGGGGAAATTAATTCTAAAAACACAACTTGCCCAGAAGAACACAAAGTATACCAAAACGTAAAACCCATGTATTTCCAGCAGATTGTCTATTGTTTGGACACAAGTCTCACATGAATAGGGGCTTATTTTCCAGAAACCAAGCTTCAATTGCTCGTAAAATTCTAAAGGGAAAGAAACTTTTTCTTCAGACACTTGGGACTTGGAACTCTATACACTAACCAATACTATAGAAGTGATTTTGAAAATAAATTAAGACGCTGGAGTGCAACTCAACATTGACTAAGAAACAGCAGAAGATATCTGCTGTAGTAGGTAAATCCAGGAATAGAGATTCAGTTCACATCCCTGCTTGCCCATTAAACTCACTGGTAGGATGGGCAGGTGTCCTATTCCATTCCCTATTTTAAAAGCTATTGGAAGGCTCCCTAACCGAAACCCAAACCGCTACCTCAGTGTATTACCCAGCATGATAACAGAGAAGAGGAAAGGCTGGTGCAGTTTACCATAATATAAAAAGCCTTACATTGCTTGAATTACTAAAGGCCAAACTAGGAAGAAACTAATTAGCTGGGAGAAACATGAGCGTGCCTCTCGGGTTTTTTTGTTGTTATTTGTTGAACGTTTTAGGGCCAGACTACTTGTTGCACTAATTATATAGCATGTGGCTCAGCCGTATCTTTATTGCTGTAGATTAAATACACACAGACCCAGTTTGGATCAGGACCTCAACCCATTTGGCTTCCCAAATCCCTCCCTCTCGGCATGTGGTCCTAAAGAAAGAAAGCCTCTGTTCATGCCAAAGGAAGCTGTTTTTCTTTCCTTGAATCCATATATAGGGATGTGGATGAATATTGGGAAGGAAATGTGACAATTTTGAAGTCCTTTCATCTCTGTTGCTGTCATTTCTGTTCAACAGCTACACAAAATATTTCTGATGGTCCTTTGCCATGGAGTCCAACAGATTCACTTTTTGGAGAAAGAGCGGGCCCCTCCTGTCTGTAGTTTATCACCCCCTGCCCCACAGTGCATGTTTGAATGTTTTTTCCAGGGGCATCTGCTGGGGACGGTCAGAGCAGTCCATTGCCATGGAACTACAGATGTTATCCAGAGAAAGAACGAGGCAGGGCTTCCCATATAAGAACGGCCAGGTTGTGCCGGATAGCCTGGTGAACTTGAATCAGGAACATCTTTGCCCAGCCACGCAATTCATTAGGCTAGTCACACTTCCATGGCAGGATAGTTCTGAGGTAAAATTGCCAATGCATTGGCATTACACTTGCCATTCCCTTCAAGGAAGATCACATGATTAAAACATATTCCTGAACCGAGTCCCAGAACGGCCTTGCACTTTAAGATGCTGCAAGCGTTTGATAGAATTGCGAGTACGTACCTTGTTCGAAGGGCCTTGCATTCAGCTCTAGGAAGTCTCTTCTTTCTTATTTCTTGAGAGAAATATGCTGGCCTTCTAAGTTTCAGGTGTGTTGCAACAGCCTGATCTCAGCCACACCTTAATACATACAAGAGGGAACTCTGCAAGAGTGGTCATGGGTTGGCAAACACATTCTTAAGATTCCAAGAGAGCCTTCAATGCCAATGAAAAGGCTTTTGGCAGTATATTATTCCCACAAGTTTCAGCAAAGTTCACGTGCCAAGGGCAGAAGGAGAACTGATTCGACTCACTGAAGGGGGTGCTGTGAATGTCAGCATGCCTCAAACACCAGCCTATTCATGGCGATTACACGGCAAACATTTCAGGACTCTGCAGGCCATCCTTGGCGGAAGGTCCCAGAAATCCCTGGATCTATATACAGATGTAGCTTCGGTTAATTCAAAGGGTCTCTCCACATGGGTTCATTAGCAAGCATAGTGCCTCAAAATGCCAACCCAACAGAATACCGGCATTCTGAAGAATTTTGAAAGCTAGCTGCTTACATATTGCTGACATTTGTATCTAAGAAGACAAGTGCTACATGAGTAAGGGTGACTGTATTTTTCCAAATATACATTTAAAAATGTTATATGTCTACTATTACCACAGACATAAGTACTTATTAACAAGTGCTGTTTCACAGGATATGTCATGTGAATACACGATGACGATCAGCCAGTGTTACCTCGATTTCTACTTTCTTGGAACACAGAAATAATAACAATGCCCTCGACAAAATGATACACTTATCTCTAGATTTAGCCATCCAAATGGCATGGTGTCTTCATGCATTTTGTCCCCATCCCTCTGAACCACAAATTGATGGATGCAGTGACCTCATGCAGGAGTTTCTGTTCTTCTGAACACTATCCATGTGCTTCACGAGGAATTCAGGTCTCAACCATGTTCAGAAAGCAAGATTCCAAAAGCGGCAGCATCTGAATATAACCTGTTGGTTTTGTAACACTGGGAAATGCATGCAGATTCAACACAGGTTAAGAAATTGTATTTTGCAAGGGAAAAGAAACAAGTTTGAAGAACAGGAGAGAGAGAGAGAAGACAGAAATAGTTGATCAGGTGGTAAAACTATTCCTTCCGATTACGGGGCTCACTGAGTGGCATGGTTCACACCTCCCTAATCCTTATTTAATGCAGTACAGAATTTTGGGCTGCTCTCACATATCCAGTTGTTTCTTTGGAATAGGGTGGCATTTTAGGATACTTCATCTCACATCTTCATTGGTACAGGCCAGGGACAGATTTACCATGTGATTTACTGGTTTCCCATACTGCAATCCATCAGAATTCAGGTTACATGAATCATTCTCAAATACAGTTGACGCTTTATTCCTTTTATTTATTACACTTTATTAACAGCACCATTCTGCATGCACACCCACTCCTGTTGAGTTCAATGGGACTTGTGTCTGGATATGCCATGTACAGGATAGCAGCTGGGGCAGTAAGTTATCGAACACACTGCATTCCTGTGAAGCCCTTTTCTCACTGCTATAGATCCTCCTGGGCTGAAGCTAAAGGAGACCCCATTCCTGGTCAACATCCCTTTCAAGTCTGCACTTTCACGCTGGCTTAGCTTCCAAGAAGAGCAATAAATTATCCATAGTTCATTAGTCAATCTAGTCCACTTTCCTAAGTAGCTGCTGAGTTAATCCAAGAACCCAGAAGATGTCCAAGCAGCCATGGTGATGTGGCTCAAGAACACATTACAAACTGCAGCTGCTTCCAGGTTCTTACTTCCGCCTGTCTGCCACTCCGCTGGTCCTTTCCTCCCACTCCTATCCGCTCCTCTGCTTCTGATACAAGACCAGTTCTCTAGCTCCAGTGTTCTGGATTGGACAACCCATAACTTATGTGTGGTGCAGGTTTCATATTCACGTTTCCTTCCATTAAAGCAGCAGCTGGAACTTGTGATCCTCCAGACTTTTGGTGTGCACCTTCCATCATTCTTCACCATTGGCCATGCTGGCTGAGGCTGATGGTCAGCTACACGTTGTCCAACCCTGCTCTGAGCACTGTAACCCGACAATATTTTTCTGCCCTTAAATGACATCTTGCAATGACTTATGAGATAGAATAATCTACCTTCTGCCTTAGGATATTCACTTATCTCACTCTATAGAGAAAAGGATATTTTCAGGTGTGATAAAGGAGCCTCCTTCTGGTTAAAGGGAAACTTCATAAAATATGCAAAACCATAGGAAGAAGTCTGTACAAAAGCCGATGGGACTCTTTTCACATGTCTCCTTGTAGCAAAGAGTACAACTTGGAGAAAGCAACTCAGGTTATTTATTTTTATGTATAGCGTGTGGGCTGGACATGTTTGCTGTGTTTGAAGGAAGACTAAATGATGACCGAAAGAAAGCGCTGGGCCTTCAAGTTGCCCATGCGGTACGTCTAGGCAACAGGCTGAACAGACGCGCATCCAGGTCTCCTGGCCAAGGCCTTCTGCACTATGGTGAGATGCAGGATTTCCATTTCCATTCTCATAATTCTGCCTGAATGTGTATCTATCCCTATAAATGAGAACTTGCAGTTTGTCTCCTTTTTCAGGGATGCATGTCTTGCTTGTCAGGCAATTCCTAAGTACCCATGGTAAGTGCCATCTATGTACACAGCGCCCTATAAATGTTTGGTAGGTACCTATCTCCAAAGTAAGGAATTGTTACATTTATATTCCACCCTTTCTTCAGAGATTTCATCGCAATAGACCTGGTCCCTCTTTCCTCTGAGATAAACTGGGCTGAGAGAGAATGACTGGCCTAAGTCCACCCAGTGAGCTTCATGGCCTAGGCCTAGTCTGACCCTCCAGCCACACCACACTAATGCTCAGCCGCCTTCCAAGCAACTTTGGGACCTGTGCGACAGATCACTCAGGGACGGAAGAAGGCTGGGATGGAGGCCTGTGCTGGAGGGCTTGGGGAAGCAGTCTGCATGGGTGGAGTGGAGCACGAGCAGGCGACTGTGTGCCCTCCTGCACCAGCTCCCACTGACATGAATGGGGCCTGCTGAAGAGCATGGCCAGGGAAATGCGCTGGACAGCTTTGTGTTTCTGCCAAGGCCATTTCATCCTGGCGTGGCTTCTGCTATAATACAGGCAACCATTTCATGGTTTTGTGGTACCAAGGTCCTACTTTAGGAATGGTTGTAAACCACCCAGAGAGCTTTGGCTATTGGGCAGCAGAGAGAGAGCGCACCTTTATGAAATTTGTCATCATAGTGCAGAGCAAAGCCATTACATTTCCAAGAAATGGGCAGTGGGGGAATATGGCAAGCACACAGCTAGGAATGATGGATATTAACCACTCCATCCTACAGATGTTGATACCTGTCCATACCAGGATTAGCTGAATAACACTGCATTATTATTTCCACATGGTGCATTGATGCAAAGGGGCTCACATCTTATTATATCAAATCCACATTTTAAAACTCTAATTTTCTGAATATGGAAACACGGGAATTCCATATTTGAAGCATATGTATGTTTTGAGAGCCAGGAGAGCATGGTGCTTAGTCCCCATGCAAATAGTCCCCATTTGGCCATGGAGGTTACTGGGTGACTTTGGGCTAGTCACATAGTCTCAGGCTAACCTACCTCACAGGGATGTTGCTGTGAACAAAAAATGGGGAGAAGGAGAATCTTGTAAGCCATCTTGGGTTCCTTGCAAGAGGAGGAAAGGTGGGGTATAAAAGTAATGTAATGACCACCACCATCTGCTGTGCAGGTGAGGGCAAAGCTTGACAGCAGCAGCAAGCTTTGAACACCTCTCAAAGTGGAGGCCTGAGAACAATGAGCAAGCCCATCAGGAGAACAATGAGCAAGCCCATCA